>PVKE010000651.1:0-130189 GCA_004027555.1 Craseonycteris thonglongyai | reverse complement strand
CGGCTGACTTCACGTGCTTGTTGCTTCCTCTGGACAAAGAGAGTGCTTTATGTTAAAGGAGGATTTTCTTTCCCTCACACATTTAAATCAGCCTGATCTTGCTGTTGATGATTGAACTGTTAACAGTACTTGGGATTTTGGAATTGTGTGGCCCATTTTAAAATGCTGCAGCCTAAGAGCAGCATAGACAATCTCTCAGAGCTGAAGGAATGGTCCCTCTACTGCCAGAGCCTCTTATTTCCTGGTTTGCTGTTTCCATCTTTAATGGTCGAGTGGTCCCTACGGATGGCAGCTCATTTACGAAACAGTCACAGTTCCGAAGTCTCCAAAATGGGCTGCCTTGCTCACAAGGAGGAAATGGCTCTTTGGAGAATAATGGTTGACTCTTTGTTTCAGGGAGAGCAACTTTTTCCATTTCACAAAGAGTTTGTGGGCTGTTTCTAAAATGACCATGTCTGGAAACTTCCCAGGCCCATTTCAAGCTAGTTTAAGAGAAAGTCCAAGGCCCCCCAGGTGTTCACAGTAGGTGCCGTCTGGAAGCCAAAAGTTCTCAGCAGGTAGGTGGCAGGTGGGAAGAAGCAGTGGGGGTTCTGCCCCACAAATTCAGGGGCAGCATGGCACAGAACCTGTCGTCTTATCTTGGCCTGCTCATTCTGCCTTCTGATTTTGTGAATGCTTCCCCTGAGCCTTATCCTCAGCCCTGACACAGCGATAAGTAGCAGAGGGGGACTGTGTGATCAGGATTAAAGACAAGGAAGGAAAGATGAGCCCAGATGCTGTGTTCTCACCATCACCCTGTGCATTTCTGTTCACATTAGCCCTTAATACCTTGCACTCCTGCTGTGGCCTCTCCCACCAGACTGAAAAAAAAAAATACAAATAGTATAAAAATGTTACAGAGAAAAACGCCTCTCCTCCCCAACCCAGCCCTCGATCCCTGGCCTCCTTCCCAGAGGCAGCTATAGTTACCGGTTTCTTTTTCTTCAGTTATGTTGTTAGAAACTTCTGAACCTGTGGGGCATATTTACAGGATTGATTTGAGCCCAAATGGATGACAATTGCCAGGAAGCAAGATCTAAAATGCTCCTGAGAGGGACAGTTTTGCAGTTTCTTTTATGCATTTGGAATGAAGGAGGGAAGGTAAGGAAGATTAAGGATGTGGAAGGAGGAGAAAGCAAGGCGGGCATTGGATGGAAGGATACTTAACAAGGTTACGTGCTCTCTGGAGGGTGGTTACGCCTTTGAGGAGTATTACTGCTGGCATTTCAATGAGGTGCTCACCGAGACGCCAAGGGACAGTCCTGGCTTTACAGTCCTTCCCTAAAGAACTTATAGGCCTGGGTGTGAGAAAGCAGCATGACCTACTCAGTTAGGAATTTATGATCAGCCACCTTTTCATAAACCCCTTTGTCGTTCACACTAGACTGTGGAGAATAGCCTTGTGCATGTATCTTTTTGCTCATATAAAAACTTTTTTAAAAATAAGATAAATCCCTAGCAGACGAGTCTCTAGAGCAAATCAAATTTTTCATCTTTTAATAAATACTGTAAAATTTTCCTCCAAGGAAGTTATACCAATGTATTCTCTCACACAGTGTATGAGAATGACAGTTTCCTACACAACAGCCAAATACTCCGTACTGCTATTTAAAACAAATTTTTCACCTCTGCTAGGAGAAAAAGGATATCTAATTATTATTTCAATGTCAACGAGGGGGAGTATTTTCCAGGCTTTTGGAATTCTTTTGTTGGTGATGTTAACTACTTTTGGGGGGACTTTTCTCATTTTTCACTTGGGTTGCTCTTTTTTCTTACTGAGTTGGAAGAGCTCTTTATAAATGAAGTGAATCAGCCTTTTGATGTTGGGATGCCGAACATAAAGAGCAGAAATAGAACGGGGTTTTCCTATGTCAAGCTCTAGCTTCTGTGGATCTTAGGAGACTTCCTGAGGAGTCATACGGGGTGAGAAATGGAAACTCTGGGGCTGGAGTAAGGAACGTGCCCATCTTGGGCCCCAGTACTGTCTCTGTAATTTGGAAGCTTCGAGTCACACTGTTAAACTCATCTGCTTACATGAGGTTGAACGTGGGAAAGGTGGGGAAGGGAGGAGAAAAATCTCTTTTTAGGTCTTAGAGTATTTGCCACGCTACTGCTCCCCACCCCTACCCCTAACTTCCATCTTCTTTTGTGGACCAAGTCATGCACCGTAGGATTGCTTTTTCTAGGGCTGAGGGTGGATGGTGAATAGGGTGGACTGGAGCAGAAAGAGGGGAGCCTGTGTGGGAGAAGATTGGTGTTTGTTTATGTGGCTAGACCGCTCTTGCCCTGGGGGCTGTAGACACGCTGGGATGACTGGAGAATCCTACGCAGCTTCTGATTGGAACTGCTCCTTCTGACCGACTGGACAGGTGCGGGGGCACGGGGGCAGCAGGCTTTGCTGGGATCCCCTTTCCTTTTATAGAAAGCGTTGGCCCTTGAGCCTTAGGCCCGAGCAATCTCGCAGGCTGAATGGGCGGCGAGCACGTGGCTCCTTCTCTAAGTCTCAGAGTTGGGCACTGAATGTCTCTGCACCACCAGCCCCAACCTCTCGTGTCCACATGACCAGGACAGGGCCCTCTTTTTAGGAAGCTGTGCGGTGGTGTCAGAGCTAGGAAGGCAGAGGGAGCAAACAGAGGAAAGTGTCATTGAGCCCCAGGCCGGCCACCCTCCTGGCCACTTCTTTCCCGCTGACGTCAGTGCAGGAGTAGGGCATAGAGAGACCAGGCACCCCATAGTCATGGCTGTGCTGGGCCACAAATACACCACGATATTTTACTGAGTGTTTCTCTCTCCCTTTTCAGCAACACAACATGTTCTCTTACCGTTCTGGAAGTCAGAACTCTGAAATGGGTTGTGGGCTCTATGGCAGCATCTGTCTTCTGGCCCTTCCCAGCTGCCTGCATGCCCTTGCTCCTGGCCCCACATAACAGCCACCGCCGCTTCTGTTGTCACCTCTCCCTTGCTCCTAGCTACCTCTTATTAATTTAGCTCAGGCAAGTGCCCTTGGCCTGGGGTACAGGGGAATGTTGTTGAGGGCTGCAATTTCTCTGAAGGTATTATATCATCCCTGAAACTTTTAGAGATGAGGAAGCAAAGGTCTTTAAGGTAAAGACAGGACTGCACACCTCTGGCACTTTATTAACAAATTGAGGTCCTACTTTGAGGGAAAGGCAGCATAGCGAAGCAAAACCATTGGCATAGTAGTCAGGTGTCCAAATCCTGGGTTCAAATACTGGCTTTCATAGCTGTTCGGCCTTGGGTGAGCTACTTAACTTCTTTGGGCCTTGATTTCTTCTATAAAATGAGGTGATAATAACACTGGCATTATGAGGATTAAATGAGCAAATCTATGTATAGGACTTGGCATATGGTAAATGCCATATAAGATTTTGTTAAAGAAATAAGCCTCTCCCCTCGTGACCTGTTAAGCTCTTTGCTTGGAGAGCATGACTCAAGTGGTAGTCACATTTGCCTCACTGGTATGTAGGCCTGGCTGTCTGATTTTTGACCTAATGCAAAGTGAAAATACAGTGTTGCCTTGGAATTTGAACTTAATCTATTCCATAACCCTGTTAGAGTTCCAAAATGTTCGAGAGCCAAGATGACTGGGCATTCGGATAAAGCTACGGGTCGTACAGTCGATACGTCCCACGCTAACAAGGTGTTGGCGTTTGGATTCCAAAGCAGCATTTAGATTCCGAGGCAAAATTCGCTTGATTATTTTTGTTCAGATTCCAAGTTGTTAGAGTTTTGGGGTGTTTGGATTCCAAGGTATCACTGTATGAGGTTCTTTGCTCAAAAATCATTATTAATTTTATGATGGCTACAACAGGTCATTAAATTAAGTATGGGGCTCCTCTAAGCACTTGCACTTCTGTGTGAGTGCACAGGGCACATAGCCAGGGTCAGGGGGTAAGACTTGATGTACCCAACAAGGACTGTCCTGGTTTTAGGAATGGCAGTGGGAGACCATCTCAAAATTCTTTGATGATCTCGTCCCAGAATGTCAGCAAAATGGATTGCACTGAATTAAAAATAAATAAATAAATAAAGCAAGTGACATGCATCCCATCCGTAGGCTGTCTGAAAGGATTCTTTTGAAAAGGGTAGTACAGTAGACTCTCAGTTAACCGGCACCCATGGAGATTGGTAGATACTGGATAAGTGACAGTAGACCCTCCAGTAATTGTAAGTCAAGCAACAGGTACTCTCAAGCCACCTGCTTTGAGATCTTGCCAGTTGCTTGAGTTGCAGTTAACAGAGTCCACTATACTTTGAATGGCAATGGGTCCAACTTCCAGTTCTTCCAGACTTAGACGTTTTATCCTAACCCTTCCTACCTGTAGCAACAGTCAGTAATGAGGTGTCAAGAAACCATGCTTGTTGGGGGGCGGGCGTGTCTGCCATGCTTGATGTAAAGTGGCTTCATGCAGAGAACTGAAATGACACAGATGACTCATTTACACATTTATTTTCTATCTTGCTTATTCTACCAGACTGGAATGGAGAACAATGCCAGCAATTTTATAGACATTTTGACATAAAGTAAACAAGTATTTGGATGTCGAACAATTATACAGACTACTACATGCATTTAAGTATGCTGATTGGTGCAGAAATATTGAGCTGATCAGCAAAACCACTAATACAAAAATCACATTTTCTTTTCATGGAGTTAAAATGCAGCAGCTATGGGAACATTGATACAAACACCATTAAATGGGAGAGAAAGGCATTGTATTAATGGTGCCGGATGGACAGCTAAACAAACACAGGTAGACCAAGTCGTATCCTCTTTACAAAACTAAAATCAAAACATTTTGTTTGTAAATATAATGGAATAAAGCATGTTCAGGCAGATGAATGACACTAGACAGGACTTACTGCTTATGAATAAGCATTAGCTTCTATTTTGAGGATTTATATCAAAAGTATTTCAACAGAGTATAAGACGAAACACTAATGCTATTATGTGTGTAGACAGGACAAGGTAAAGCAACTGAGTAGTCTTAAAAAATAAAATACTGATTGTGCTTCTTTTCCATTGCAGCATTCAGAGTATTCGTAGAGTAGTATGAAAACCTTCTAAAACAGGAAATGAATAAAAGTGAATGAGGCTTCATGCGACTGTACCTACAAATGTAATACCATGTGTAACTCTGAAATAGTAAATTGTATTACCTACTGTACATAGCAGTTTTAAGAACTATTGATTTAACTTTTAATTTCTGATACTCTATATTCCTTAGGTTTTAAAAATAGGTTTAAGTGTTTGTATTCTGGGAGACGTTAGGGACTTAGTAGAAACTATTAAAACCTCTACAATTTGAGGAAAAAAATAGGTTTTATATCAACCTGTTCTACAGAGAAATCACCCAAGATTATTCCCAGCAAGGCTTTTTATGTGCATTAATTACTCATAGTCTTATAGCTTCACCATAAGTTTTCATAAAGTTACTTTGTGAATCTTCACAGAGTTGTCCTGAGTTTAACAATAAGATCATAATTCTAACATTAAACACTAAATTAATTAGTTTCGGGAGTTAGGCATATTTATTTTTAATAATAGGTATATGACTCTAGTTAAACAAAAAAAGCAGTAGCTAATTCAGGCTCCCCCTCCTGATTCTAAAAACACTTGTGCCCACATGCATACACACATACACACACACAAACATGCATGCACACACACATGACCTTCCCCAAAGTCAATCAATTAAAAAAATCATATACATTATAAACTTCCGTTTCCCCCTTTTAATTCATTTAGAGATTTGTCCTCTATGAGCAGTTATTTTTTTCAGTCTTCTCTTCCCTCCTTCTCCCAGTTTGGGACTTTGAAAATCTCTCTATGTTAATTTTGTAGATACTCAAGTTCAGTTTTTGGCAATGAAAATGAAAATAATACATACTCTTGACAACTGGATGTCACTGAATGGTCACTTCTGAGGGAGGTCTATCCTTTGACTAGAGATAAGAGCTAATAATGTCAGGCAGGTGAGCATTCGCCACAGTACCCGCCTTGTATTTTACACACAATAGTGGTGAAAGAAACCATTTAAGGCAGGTCTATGCTGGCCGTGGGAAATAATTTCAGCAACTGGGAAAACCAGTAGCCATTTCTCTTTAGTTTGATAGTAGGCAACACTTTTTAAACTGAATCACTTGACATATGTAGACTATGTAGCTATGGTATAGAGCATTTTCTTACAAGGTAAAGCAACAAGGCCAAAAAGACAGTTAAAAAATACTACTTGAGTACTTATGGTAAAGAATGCACAGATTGAAATGATTCCGACAGAGCCATTTAACTCAAGGCATTACTGGACTGCTTCAGCTCTTTCCTGGGCTAGATGTAGAGTCAGCAGCCTACAGCCACATTAGTGCCATGGTCTATGTAAGTGACACTGTAACACAGTATGTTGACATAACAAAACGAAACAGCCACAGTGGCAACTTTTCAATGCAACAGACGTTAACAGTCAACATCGAAGTTTTACACAAGCTACAGAGAGACAGGTAATGAATGCATTTAGTGAGCTGGGTGGGCAGCATAATGCTTTATCTGAACACTATTTACCAAGCTAGAAACTTTAATTTTAGAGAGACAAGGTAGGAATATGGTATTCGTTCGGCTGTAACTAAATAGTAATAAGATCTAAACTGCCATGCAATTAGGCTTTAGAACATGGATTATTTTTTAAGCATCATAAGTTGTTTGAAACCCCAAATATGTTATGCTAAAGTTTTTATAAAACCATTATGCAGAAAACAACAAAAAACAAAAACAAACAAACAAAACCCCCAAGCCCTCGTTAAAATTAAAGTCTTATTTTCAGTTTCTCAATGGTAGATACCAGCGACCCTGAAGGTGAAATTTTATCACATCTTGAAAATTTGCAGATTCAATGGAAGATCTTCCTTAAGTCAGTCTGTCTTTAAGATGAGAGTTAGTTGCACCCCTAGTTTCACAGTGATGCCCGCTCTCCCAAAATTTGTTAGAGTAGCTGCATTCCATCAGTGTCAGCAGTCTACGGGGTGCTGCATTATACAGAGTTCTTGGTTATCACCCCAGGCCAGATGCTGTCGTGGGAAGTAAGGGCTCTCTCTAAATTTGTGACTGACGTTAAAAGAAACTGAACTAGAACAGGAGCCTCGTTCACTGTTACCTTTCTTAGTCA
This sequence comes from Craseonycteris thonglongyai, assembly GCA_004027555.1. Lineage (NCBI taxonomy): Eukaryota > Metazoa > Chordata > Mammalia > Chiroptera > Craseonycteridae > Craseonycteris > Craseonycteris thonglongyai. The sequence continues at coordinate 122,969 of PVKE010000651.1, read as the reverse complement.
ACCAGATTTTAACATTAAAAATGAGTCAAACCAAAAGTCTCTGCCAAAGCCTGAGGAGAGTCTACACTTTAGATTGTAGACACAAAATGTGATGATTTTCTTTTTCAAAAACACTGAGAGCTTTTGTCCTCATTTTATAGTCTATTCTGGCAAAGAGCCCATTATGGGAAAGCTGGAACTAAGTTTGGTTATGAGTTGCTTTATGAAATATATCCTTAGGCTTACAAATATTTAAAACATAAAAATGAAACAGTATGTTGAATACTCATGTAATGACTAAATATATTTAATATTATGGTAATGAAGATGGTGTAAAAGACTCTTCAATTAGATAGCACATCTAAAATCTTTATTGTAGGAAGCTCTCTAGAAGGAAGGACATTTGTCTATTAAATATTAAAAATATAAGGCTGTTAGGTTAAAAAAATAAATCAAAACCAAACCTGTGTTACCTAAGTTTTCATAGCATGTTATTTGTCTGAACAATGTCAATGTCTCTTCAAAGCCACATGAAGATACATACACATGTAATTTAGCAAATACAATGCTCTCTATTTTAAGGTAACAGTGAGTAAAACCCTACATTTACTTTTATACACATTTAGAATTTTGACTGTTTGGGAAGCCCCAAAACAATTTTAGGAGACTAAATAATTAGCACACAGATGTGACTTGAATGATTTCTTTTGGAGTACTTTTTAAAGAGAAAAAAATACCTCCTGTTTGTCAGGTATTGTGTGAGGTTCTTTACTATAGACCGACTCATTTATTTTAGAATCATCTTTAAAAAAACACTCAATTGTAGTAAGATGAGAAATATTAATTTCAAATGACCACCTAAAGATAGTTTCCTTTGCATGAAAGAACGTTAAAAAAAATCCTAATCCAAAGACAATTTATAATTGGATGTACAAAAAAGTACAATTTTTCAATATGGCCTTCACTCCGCCTCTCATACCTTTTGCTAAAGTTTTATTTAAATGACTATGACGGATTTGGCCAAGAACCATATAAAAACTACTAGGGTGACATCAGTTTTCCCTCGTCAAAATGTTTGTTACCATGGAACATTGCTGATGGTTCACTTGCTCGTGACCTTGATTTGACACTTACCACACTGTACTCAGGCAGACCCTTGGGAAGGTTGCTAGTGGCTACTGCAGACAGTGGAGAAATGAAAAATATGGAGGAGCAGGGTCTGAGATTTGATCAAAAGAATCTCTTTCCAAACTAGGATGGTGAAACTTGAAAAAAAAAAAGGTGGAAGGGAATGAAAAGGTTAGGTCACTCCTGCAAATGGTTTCCATGGTATCCAGGGCACAGTTACCGGTAGGTGACGTTAGTAAGTTGTCCTATGATTGTGCTCTATAAACACATTTGCTCACTTATCCTCACGTCTTCAAACACAACACACAAGCAGCAATATAAAACAGAACAGCTTTTGGATTGAGAGGAAGGTGGGAAGAGCAGACAGCCATGCAGTTAAATGCAAGGTTATTAACAACGCTTCACTGTGCTCATAGTACCTTATATTTGCTTAATAAACCTTTTTTTATATATACACTGCTGAATTTTTAATGGTTTAATACCATGTCTCTTTAAAATTGTGTAAGTTTCTTGGCTATGCCAGGACAAAGCTAGTGTGTAATAAATTGCAGGTTTTCCCTTTTTCCTCTCTCTTTGGCTTTGAACTAAATAGGAAGAGCTTGCCAAGTCTTTAGTGAGATTTTCAGAATATAGGCATGGGCATATTAGTTAATTCTGGCAATAGCATTTTGTTGGATAAGCAGTTTAGGTGATGTTAGCACATGACTTTGTGTTATCTGTTTTCTTCATAAAAATCCTCCTAATTTCAACTAAACATTATAATGTGAGTATAATGGTGTGGGTTAAAGCCATCGCCTTACTCATATACTGCAAATAAAAATGTGAGAAGCATCTTGGTTTAAAGATGGCCGAAATCTGGTTGAATTAGACTATCTGACCAGCACTAAAAACATCTTTTTTTCCCACCAGGATCAATTTAGGGGCATTTCAGGTTTTACTTGTAATCTTCAGGTAGAATGGCGACTATGGGTTTTACGGCCAACCCAATAGCTTTGTTTTAAACAAGTCCTCAATTCTTAAAAAAAAAAAAAAAAAATCATTATTTTGAGTTCTTTTCTATTTCCTATTAATGGCAGTAAGGTTAAAGTAGCCTATATCGCATATGTAGAGTACAGACGAGGGCACTGTTAACTACTTAGCTAACTTGTGATTTTCTTTTGACGGAGTCAGCAGGTACGAATACTCTGAAAGTTGCTACGCAGACGGGTAGCAACATTTTTATCAGATATTTTGGAATATGCACACGAAAACTGAGAAATGACCACTGAACAACATGGCTAGGATGGTACTTGTGATTTTTGGCTACATGCACGAGCAACGGAAGGAGGAAAATGGTAGAGAACTTTTCAAGTTCTTGTTACCACATCCTGCTGCAGGTAGGCCATGCCACTCTCTCAGACTGACCCCTCGTGTGCTCAGCACGGGTCAGAAAAAGCGGGATGGCGGGGCTCCTGAGGTGCTTTCTGAAAAATGTGCGGCAGCCTCTGGTCTGTTGCCACCGTTCTGTGTCTTGTTTCCCTGAGTTGTGATTTTGAAAGTCTAGCTTTTATTGTCTTGTAAAGGATCCTCACATCCTTTTCAGTTTAAAATAGAGAAGTAAATAAATAAATAAATAAAAAACTAAAAGAAACACTACTCAGCCCTATCGTTTGCCAGCATTGCCCACAGTGGATGGGAGATAAACTACATCACTCAGGTTTGCATTAAATTTTCACCAGAACAGCAGGCTGCAATGGCTTCTATCACAGCACACACGGTAGGATTAAAAAAAAAAAATCAAACAAACAAACAAACAAACAAACAAACAAAAAACAGTTATAGGAGGGAAAGCCAGGATGGCTCAGTGGGTTAAGTGCTTGCTTTGAAGCCCCAAGGACCAAGGATCGAAGCTCAGCTCCGGCCCAGGTAGACCCACATGCTGAACAGGGGTGTGCTTCCCGAATGCGGCGAGGCCCCCAGTTCAGTTAAAATAAAAAACAACAGTTATAGAAATAGAAAAACGATTACTTTCAACAACATTTTTGCTAGACTATTTCCTGTGGCTGACATGGGCAATATCTACATTGAAATAAATTGTCACTAGATTTCAGACAGCGACTGTAATTTTAAGCCTGGGTGTTCAGAAAGCCTATGTGGTGGTCATTCAGATTCTAAATTAGGAATGAAAATATTAAATCACTTGCATCTGAGGGTGAACAATGGTGGATTATAGGAATTCTCAGACACGAAACAAATATTTTGCCACACTATTTTCAGCTCACTCTGTAGAATTGGATTTTACTTTGGAATATTATCTCTTTAAACGTGAAACCTCCGCTAGAGTGTAAAACTGAGGGGATGATCTATTCATAAATTAATTTCTGGCACTTGGTAGACAATAAATGTTGAATGAAATATCTTATCATAGCAATCTGGAAGTATTTGTTAGATGATAAAAAATAATTTCTTCAGGAAAGAAACTAAAGTTGGAATTATGGTCTCAATTGTAAATTTCATGTCAATAGTAAGTATTTAGTCTAAGTTTTCTCCTCCTTTTTATACAAGTATATACATATACCTAATATGAATTTCTCTACTTAGCAGAATGTTTAATTTACTTACATATTTTTTAGTTTTTCTTTCTTTCTTTTCTTTTTGTTTGTACTTGTATCTTTTGCTGGTCCTGAGTTGTCTTATTAAAGATATTCTCCCACCTCCCTTTACCTATTTGTATTTAAAGGTTAAAACTCTTTTGGACTTAATAAGGAAGAGATTATGCATACATGGCATGGGTAAATATTTATATAGTTTAGTCAGACTGTTTTCAAAAGGCAAGTAGATTAAATGGTTACTGGAATCACTAAAAGATAGTACTACATTACAATAAGCACTAACTTCAATGGCATAGAATGTTCACCGAGATTTTGGAGGTAGGACCTTTCTTCTTTCTTATTAGGGATGGGCCTCTGAATATTTCCATTTTTTAAATATTGTTACTTAGATTTTTTAGAGCCTCCCTTCATTCCTTCCTTCCTCCCTCTCTCCCTCCTTTCTCTCTCTCTCTCTCTCCCTCTCCTTTCAGTTCTGCTTGGGTGACAGCCATGGTAGCGGAAAAATACACAATATATTTTCAGATTCACATGGACCTAGTGAGTAATTTTGGATGTTGAAATTTAAATATTTTCAATTTAGAAATTCAAGCGATTAAACAGAAATTAGTGATACATTGCTAAAATGTTGCCTATAGTTAATAGGAAGTAAGAAAAACCATTAAAATGCTTTGTTTTTAACCATATAACCATCAACACACTACTAAAATATAAAATTTGTTATCGCTCTTCACTGGTATTAAATTTTATTCTAGGCATTACTTATAGACTATGACTAGCTATTTGACAAGCAACATATCTAATTGAAAAATTATTTTTCCATTTATCAGGTAATAAGGAAAGATAACAAAGACCCTCAGTCAATCAGACTAACATTTGGGGCGAACATGTTTATAGAGCACAGTCTTTTTCTTAGGAAAATAGCCATCAGAAAAGCATTTCACTTATTCTTATCATATGCTTCCCTGGCTTGATGGCCGAGTGATTTTCCCGTACTCAGGACATCACTCAGCAACACAAATGATCATTAGGCTGGTTTTAAATGGGCCAACCAGTAAGGTTCACGAGGCTGGGGTTGTACCCTGGCACCAGTCTCAGGGCTTTGTATAGAATATAGGGGTGCTCACCAAGTATTTAGTAATAGAGGGGTGTTCATGTGGTATTTAGTAATATATGGGTGCTCACCTAGTATTTAGTAATATAGAGGTGTTCACCTAGTGTTTGCTGAATGAACAGTGAAATGACAACAAAATTCAATTATACAATTGTATTTTGAATTCACTGTAGAAGTAGACCTAATGTCTACTTGGTTTTGTTTTAGAAAATCAAGTCACTCCCTTCAGCCCTCTGCCTCCCATATATGTCCCATCATACCAGGAGTTACAAGATCTTTTCCTTAACCCAGCAATGTGTATCTTTATGACCAGAATTCTAAATTGGCCAACATGTTTGTGCTAAAGACGCATTCACCTTCAGTCACTGCCATTGGGTCTGATCCACTGCTGCTTTAAACCGACCTCTTTATGATAGATAAATGCACCTCCAGTTTTATTTATGTTAGTTCAGATATTAATAGAAAAAAAAAATCCTAACTAAACACACTGTGGTATGTTTTGGAATGCCGGGCTTGAAGCCAGACAAAGTGGAAGAAGCCAGGTTCTACTATTCACCTGTGACCTTTGTGAACTTGAACATAACACATAACTTCTCTGGTCCTTCATTGATAACTACTGCGTATTTCAGAAGGCTGTTGTGGGGATGAAATGCAACAAGGAACTATCAATACTCTACACACAGAAGGCTTTTTTTCTATTCAAATTCCAAGAGAAAACAGTTGAACTGTCAACTTTCCTCCTTCTGTGTCTATTGAAAGAGACTGTTTTGACAAGACATTACTGGGAACAGAGATCTGGCCCATCTTCTCCTTGTTACCAAACCTAGTCACATCAGGACAATGCTCCATCTAAATGCTTGCTTCGAAGCAGTTGGTTGTGCCAAAGTGGAGAGATTTCTAGTGAAAATGTTTAGAGACCAATGAGGTCAACTACAGGGACTGATTTAGTAAATTTATGTGACTCTCGTATTTGTGACCCAACCCAAGGCACTGATCCATGCACGCATGTGCACTCTTTATGATTGAGCTCCATCTCTGAGCTAAAACAATCTTGTGGCACTCTGCATCGGCTGTTAAAACAGCCAGAAGAATCCAGTTAACCCTTATTTTGAGTTCATTCAAATAGTTCTTTACTCTGACCTTTGTCCCTGGTCACTGATGTAGGTATCAGTAAGTAGTCTCCCAGCAGCAGAAACCTTTGGTGCCCAATCTATGTTCCTGCCGTTCATGTGGTGTTTCTCAAACTGGGGATACACTTTCCAGGAGGAAAAGAAAAAAAAAAAGAGGTATTTGAAGCTATAAGAGTATCAATTTTACTAATCAATAAGTAATATAAAACATCATTTCTTTTCTATTGAAACATATGCTAGGGAGCAAAGTGCAGCATTTACATGAATTTTTAATGTAAAACAAGACTTTAAAAGAACTGTGTGCTTGCTACATTCCCAGACCATTCCAGGCGTTCATGTTCATTGACAGGGTTTCGGAAGCCTGCACCAGTGCATGCTGGGAGCCCTCAGTTTTCTAAATGGCTTTTTATACACCAAAGTCAAAGTGTTTTCTAGAAAAGCATTTTTTTTTTTCCCTAGCTAAAGATTTTTGGCTTGGATGGGCTAGTTAAGCTTCCCATTTGGATATTCTTGAAAATTCTTTAAAACTTAAAAAATATTAAAGGGGGGATGTTTTTAGGAAGAACTTTTCCAGAAGGGAGTGTCTAGGATGCCTTATGTAGGCAAGATTTCTAATATGAAGCATGTTGGAGCAGCGTTCTCAGTAGAAAGCCTAATGACCATAATGAAAGGTGGGCATTAGTGAATTGTCAAGGCAACAACACAAGTCCACTTGTGCAGATAGATAAATTAAGAAAAATTGAGATTCAACAATTTGGAGACATTAGAAAATAAAGGCTTAATGAGACTGATGTAAAGAAAATGATTTTCATAACTTACTTGCTATTCATCTAATAGCAGATATACCTGTTTGACTTGAAAAACTCTATATAAAAAATTCAAACACTCTAGATTTACAAAAACTGATCTACATTTAGTTTCAGACACTGAAATAATTATAAGTAATGTAAATTTCAACGATTAATGACCATAAATTCTTAAGAGGCTATGTTCTGAAACAAACATGAAAGCCATGAAGCAGTTCTTAACACAGTGAAAAAAGGATGTTTAAAATTATTTTTAGAAGGGGTGCTGCTTGTATTTCAACTAAGGTTCGGACTTGTTTTCTTATCTGTGATATAATGACCAGATTCTGTGAATAAAGACATGTCGTCCCTTAAGTGAGATTCTAAATATTTGGCTTGTCTTTTTCTAGTGTTATATATTTTTTAATTTTAAAAATAGAATAAAATCTAGAAATTTCTTTTCTTTAAACAAAAAGTTGTGCTTTGAATTTGGCCCAGAATTTTCCCTACTATATCCCAGAACCACACACACACAGACAAACATACACACATACACACCATTACGCTGAGGCAAAACTTGGGCATTCCTGAGAGACCAGGGAATCCTATGAACTTGAAGGCTTAAGGGAGCTAAGAAATAATTTTGTCTTGGTTTTTATTGGGGCAAAACTGAGACCAAGAGGGGTTTGCGAGGCTGGCCCAGGGTTGCACACCTGCCAGCACCCTGATTTCCTGGGAAGCAAAGTGGATTCAAATGGCCCAGGTTCTAGCACAGAGCCTACCGTTAGCGCAATCACCAGCAAGCGCCTTAACTTTTCCAGATTTCATTGCTCTCGGTGGCAAATTCTGGAAGCGGTTTCAACAAGGGTGGTCCTGACCACCCCTTGGGGACCTTGGAAACATTTCTAGTGGCTGCAATTACTGGAGGGTGCTGCTGGCCTTGGTGGCCCTACCAGAGTGTCACTGTCCCCTCCCCATAGTGGGAAATACCGGGAGACCCCTTCCCAGGCCGGGATGCTTTGTATGGTAACTAATTTCTTAACTGAACCCTATCTATGAGGGGGTGTGGCAGTCTCAATTAAATAGTCTTGCTTTTAGTGTGTTGACAGTCACTTTTTGGAATTCCCACTTTGGCATATGTGCATTCTACCTTTAGATCTCTAGACAGAAAGAGTTATGTTGGATAGAAGTAGAAAATACAGTCACCTTTAGATGGCCAACATACAATTAAAAAGAAGTAACAACACTCCCCAAAATAAATTTTCAAATGTGGAGGGCCATTAAAAATAAAAGTTTAATATCAAAAACAGATGACGTGCAACTGTGGAGATTGCTCTGGGCCCTCCCCCGTCTCTCTCTCTCTGTGTGAAAAACAATAAAAATAGAACTTAAAAAAAATGAAGAAAAGTTTAGCTGTATGCTATAACCTTTTCAATAGTTTTAGGTTTTAAAAAAATGCATTTCTGTAATAGTCTGTGGCATGATCTAGAATCGACTGGCAATGGTTCAAGCTTCAATTCCAAATTATTGGATATCTGGTCATTAAATCTTTGCCTGTTGTTGTGATCTACAAAATAAAACCACCAATGCCATCACTAAGCAGGAGCCAGGAAGAAAAATGCACCCTATGAATTATATCACAAGTCAATAAAAATACTGTATTCCTTTCAACAACTGGGCTTCGAAGACCTCGATCACCCAAAGCAAGATATGTGGGATGGTTTAGGCAGACGTTGCAATTTTGCAACAAGAATTGTCTGTGCGGTTCCTCAGGCAGCAGCTGCGGAGGAAGCATCTGTGTGTCAGAAAACTCGTTTCTGTGGGTTCATGACACTTTTGCATCCCAGGCCCCATTCTTTATACCGTGAGGCATTTTGTGAGCTCAGAGCACATGGCTCCTCGCAATTATGAATGCGTACAATGACATTTCATCCTTTCATGGACCGATTCTAAAATTCATTGTCACAGAGAAGCTGAAAGTTGAAAATCTGTCTACCACTTGAAATGAAAGGATCAAAAATGTCAGACATCGCGGACTACGGTTTCCCGACAGAGCTTTTTATTTGTTCACTGTCCTTCAGTCATTTTGGTGTGTTTGTTACAAAATGCACAGTCTTGACTCTTGATTTAAACAGTCCTTAAACTAAACTGTTCATGCCATGCAAAAATAATATTTTATGCACTTTTTTTTTGGAAGGGGGCGGGAGGGAGCTTCCCATTTTTTTTTTTTTTTAAGTTCACAGGCATTATTTAACTGCATTTTTAAGAAACAAGTCTTTTTCTTTTTTATTGCTTTTGTAACTAGTCACATGCTGGTTTCACGCGTGGGACAATAACCTGTGTCTCCTGGGTTGGAATGAATTTCTGGGGCAAACAAATGGTTTTCCATCTTGTACCCTTCTTGACTATTGTCCTTTTTCACTTCCCCCACAGCAGGGCAAGTGTGTTGCCTGCAGCTGTGACTTGGGTCCTGAGGCGGGGCGGGGCCCCCACAGGCCTCTTCTCCTAATGGGTCTTGTCCATCACTGGGCTTGTCTGCCCTGCAGTGTGGGCTGGAGTCCGCTTGCTTGTCCTGCCTCGTTGTGGTCCCCTGGAGTTCTAAGAAGTCATCGTCTTCGCCAGTATCTATCTCCGTGAAGCTCCTCTTCTCTTTTGAGAAAGGAAAGAGCTTCTGCTTGGGGAACCGAGGGGTCAGCCCTTTGGAGGGTCCCTGACACTGTGCGGAAACCTCAGCGCCCAGCAAGGCTCGGTCCGCCCGTGGGGGATTCTCCTCTAAGAGGATGGTGCTGAGGAGCTGTGGGGCCATGAGCGGGAAGTCCGCGCTGGTGACCGGCAGTGGCCTGGCTGTGCTGGGCGGGGTCTGTGGGGCGCTGCCCCGGTTCTCCTGGAAGTTCACTTTGAGCGACCTGGCCTTGAGCGGGTGGCTGCTCTTCAGCGAGCTCTTGGGGCTCTCACAGGCCGGGTCGGCCTGTGCAGGGCCCGGGGGCCCACTGTGGGACCCGTTGGAGTTGAGATTCATATGGGCATGTTCCAGTGTGGCATCCCGGGCCGCCGGCCCTTTCTCTCTGAGGAGTGCTAGAAAAGGGGGGCCCCTGGCTCTTGGGAGGTCCTCTGTCCCCGTGAGGTCCGGTGGGAACTTCATCTGCAAGTGAGAGGCAGAGGGCGGCGGCAGGGGCGACCGCTCGGTCTCCGTGAAGTCGGTGGCGCAGCTGGTGAAGCTGTCGATGCTGGAGGTGCTCTTCATGTCCACGATGCCCTCAGTCTGCGCCACGACCAGCTGCTCCTGCGGGCAGGCCACCTCTGCCATCTCGATCTCTTCCTCGTAGGCACAGGGCCGGGCGGGCTGCCCCTGGCCGTCCGGGTCTGGGTGCGAGCGAGGCTGTGTCTTGGTGATCTCATTGTAGAGCAGCTCCAGTTTCTGGGCGCTCAGATGTTGGGGGCTGCATGCGGAAGTGTTGTTCAGCTGCTCGTGGGAGTCCTTCTGGCTGACCTCCTGGTACTTATTCTCGAAAGACTTGTTGGAGCTCGTTTCAGACAGAGCCTTCCTGGCCCACTTCCACCGGCTGGGAGAGAGGTGACTGTCGTCGGCCGGGTCCTTGGTGTTGGCCGGCTCCCCTGCCTTCTCCACGGCCACGTCGATCAGTTCCATGCTGCGAGCAAAGGCGTCCTTCAAGTTCATGGACACGATGCTCCCATTCCTTTTGGCCCGCTCCAGAGCCTCTCTGCGTTTAATGGCTTTCTCCTGGCGCTTCTGCTCCTTGTAAAACTCAGAGAAGTTGTTCACGATGATGGGGATGGGCAGGGCAATCACCAGGACGCCGGCGATGCAGCAGAGGCCCCCCACGATTTTCCCCAGGAGCGTCTTTGGGTAGATGTCACCGTAGCCTACCGTGGTCATGGTAATGGTGGCCCACCAAAACGAAGCGGGGATGCTGGTGAACTTGGTGGCGTCCTCATCCTTCTCCGCAAAAAACACCAGACTGGAAAATATCATGATCCCCATGGCCAGAAACAGGATCAACAAGCCCAGCTCGTTGTAACTCCGTCGGAGGGTGAACCCCAGGGACTGCAGGCCGGTGGAATGCCTGGCGAGTTTCAGGATCCTGAGGATGCGCATGATGCGGAAGATCTGGACCACGCGCCGCACGTTCTGGAACTGCAGCACGCTCTTGTTGGACTCCGTGAGGAAGATGGTGACGTAATAGGGCAGGATGGCCAGCAGGTCAATGACGTTGAGCGGGCCTTTAAAGAACTTCCACTTATTCGGTGAGGACAGGAAGCGTAAGAGGTACTCCATGGTGAACCAAGCAATGCACACGGCCTCCACGTGGGCCAGCTGGGGGTTGTCGTTGGCTTGTCCGAATTCGTCCATTTCCTGCAGCTCCGGGAGGGTGTTGAGAGACAGAGCGATGGTGGAGAGAACAATGAACAGGATGGACACAATGGCCAAGATCTGGAAAAGACAAGAAAGTCCCAGTCAGCAAATCCCCTTGGTTGCTTAGGCAGCTAGGAGACATATGCACTCACCATTCTTTACCAGATCTGGGTGGCACAAAGATATTCCGAGAAGGTCACGCTACAACCTAAAAGTCCCTAACTAAGACAAGTATATTTACTTCCTATGAGTTCACTGCACCTAGAAGCTTAACGTAGCGTACACTTCAGTTCTAGGGCCTAAGTGATTTCAAAAGAATTCGTTCTTCCCTTCCTCGCTCATTGTTCTTAGACACGTTGGGAAGTAACCATCTCCGTTCTTTTAGTTATCAGTAATTTTTCTCTCTTAACCATCTGGTTTGTACTTCCATAAGTGAACTGCCGCATAAGCTACATAAGCGAGAAGGAATTCATGATTTCTAGATGTTTCATTCTACAACTAAAAATACAAACACAGACCTACATGAGGAGAGCTAACATGGCACTCAATACAACAGTGCTTCTCATAGCACAGATCCTATTTATGTGATTAGCACTGATGGCGAACCGAGTCAGGAGAACCTACACCCTGGGATATGTGGCCCTCTGGCCAGCCTCAGGTGGGGAAAGAAGATTCTGCGCCAACTTCGTTCAGACAAGGAAGGTTTCGTAAAGAAGAGCTTAAAGACTTATCACAAGGATCCCAGTGCAGGGCACACATTTTAGGTCGACAGTAGCAGCCCAATATCAGTCGTGGAAGGAAGGGGAAGGGCTCAATTAGAAGGAAGAAGAGGACCAAGTGACTGGAGTTTAGAGTTAGACTCTCCGAGCTCTGAGCCTGGCTTTATCATTTACCACGTTGCCTTGGATGAGTTACTTAACCTCTCTGTGTCTGAGCTTACAAATCTGTCCAATAAAGATGATGATCAGCTATTTCATGGATGTTGTGAAAATTACATGGCTCACAGACATCGCTAAATAAATGAAAGGTGCTTCCATTATTAGAGGCTGAAATGAACAGAGCTTCAGTCGTGAAAGACAAAGGTCAAGAACAGGTATGTGGGAAATCTGTAAGACCACGTACAATATAGACAGACCCCATCGGGATTGCCTTACCATAACCCCGAGTTCCAGGCTGGTCAGCAAAGCATGCAGATGATGGTTTGAGGGTAGTGGAAGGAAGCATTTCTTTGCTTAGTAAAGACTGTGCACCTGGAGCATGCAATTCTTGGAGAAGTAGGAAACCTAAACCTTCTCTTACCTATCTTGGGTCTGGCTGGTTTCTTCTGACCTTTGCCAGCGACCATGGGAGGTTTCACTGGTGTGAGTTATTATTTGTGGCACTGCACAAAAATATCCTAATAGTGACTGTTAATTTAAAGATTCAGCATCTAGTACAATTTTCAAAAGACAATGATTAAATATCTTGAGGCCATACAGTTCAGTAAACATCAAACTATGAAAAAATTAGTTTAACTGACATCAGGACATTTCTCTTGTTCTTTCTCCATCATTTCTTTTAAAGATTTATTTTTACTGTTTTTGACAGAGATATATATAGAGAGAGATACAGAGACAGAGAGAAGGGGGAGGGCCCAAAACAGTCTCCATAGTTGCACATCATCGGTTTTTCCACATAGTTTCATTCCACAGGTGGGCACGGGGCTGCACAGGGCAGGAAATGGGCGGTGAGAACTGAACTGGGGTCACTCCCCAGTTCAGCATATGGGTCCACTCGGGCCGGGGCTGGGATTCGATCCTTGGTCCCCAGGGCTGCAAAGTGAGCGCTTAACCCACTGAGCCATCCCGGCTTCGCGCTCCATCTTTTCTTTACCATTCTAAGTTTCTCTACTTCTGGATTATTCTTCTTACCCTTCCTCCTTTCTGCTCTTATGCCTCCTTTGTACCTTTCATGGTCATTCCTTCTAGATCTTTTCTTCTTAAGTATAATATATTATATATAATATAATATATTTCTTCTCGGTATAATATATTTGAGAATGCACTGCAGATATTAAATAAAGATTTATGCTTCTTTAAGTTAAAGGACAGTATTTAATTACTAATTGTTTTATAAATTTTTCTTAAACAAAACTAAATTAAGTACTTTTTACTTGAGTACACTTCAGGATTTCCTTTAAAAATGTGGATCAATGAGTCACAATCAATGTTCTCTTCACCTACTCAAGGCGAGTATGAAGGCTGAAGTTAGAAATCTCCTCAAGAAGGTTTAGGTAAATCCATGAATAATGGATTCAGTGGGTTTATCAAGGGCACGTTGGGAGCGCTCACCTTGCAGCTCTGCCTTCCGAGGTCAATGGCAAGGTGACATTTATAATATTCTGTCACTAAAATATTCCTTAGGAGGCATTAATGAGGTCCTATCCACTCTTAGGCTCTTACCCTAAGGAACTAGGTCCCTCTCTGCTTTATGGGAGGTGACACTGTTGCTCGTTTATCTTTGGGCATTGTAAGTACTGGGGTTGCTGCCATCCTTCTTCTATTGATAATCCATAGTCTAGGTTTTCCATATCTTCTCATCTGGATATATTTTATTGATGTTTATCCCTTCAAAGAACAAGGAGAGAAGTAGAAATACGAACAAAATCATTCTATGATCTTCCAACCCTTAGGACAAAGAACAAAGTGGAAGGCTCAAGGTGAACTATCAGCTTTCTTTGACTCTTCAATCAGAGATAGATTGTTGATCCTACTTCAGTAGCTAATTTTGGGAAATAATGAAAGACTGTATTACTAATGCAGTCTATGGTCTAGTGATGGCAGCTTAACAAACATCGCTACTTTTAAACATCTGAAAATTTAGTTGTTAAATCTGGCGTATGTTCTTGAAGAAAAAATTACTAAAGGAAAAAAACAAAACAAAAAAACGCCCTCAAAACTCCAAACACTCAAGCCCTTAGGGACCCTACATTCACATTAAAGAAACCACGAGGTATTGAAGTATGTTCCTTTCTGCCTCATGTTCAAATTCAATCTGTCAAAACCCATTTGCTCTCAATGTAAAGAAATGGCTTATTTTAAATGTCTTGTGAACCTTGGCATTCTTCCAGAAAGATAACGTCCTAGACAGATTATTCAATATATACCAAGAATGAGATGTGATGCAATAAGACAAATGCAAGTTTATTGTCTTATTGTAGCGTGTTTTTTTTTTTTTAACACAATAAATATAAACAATGTGAAATTGTACTCAAGGCTGCAGGATAAACTTCTAAACATGGAGATTAATGTTAGTATTGCCAACTCTTACGAAGTTTAGGTATTGCTTTATTTACTATAACTATGCACAAGATGGGTTTTCAATCCTGTTTCCTCTAACAACTGGCCTGAAAGGCTGGCTTTCTCTCAGCTCCAGCAAATAGGCATATGTTTGCACATGGCAAATGAGGTGGAAATTCCAAACAATTACCGGTGGGATACCAGTCAACCCCATTGGTGATCTGGATTACATCACCTCCAAGGTTCCATTCACCTCTAACATTCGGTGATTCTCTTTTCTAAACAAAAACAGTTGGCGAATTCCAGTTGTATCTGCAAAGAAAACCCAGGTCTTGTTATTTTGCCAAAATATGGTTTTATTGTCTAGGAAATAAAAAATTCAAAATGGGAAGGTTTTGAAAAACATTGCATTGTATGTTCCAAGCATTGAGTTACTGGGAAAAGACATTCTTATTGGATAAAGCTTTTCTTCTCTTTTGAATTGCCTGGTTAAAAATAGGGCCCCGGTACTTGGATTAAGAGGTACCAAAGGTTGGTTGCACTGATTTCTGTTTGTGAGAGGAAGTAATAAGGCTGTTGGAAACTTGCCTGAATTTACCAACTTATTGATTTTATTTCCTTTGAAGATAATGGGTGTTTTGTGGTGGGGAAAAAAAAAAACACAGGACAAGGAATTAAGACACATGATGACCACCACTGACCACATGGATGAGCCAGTTCCCTCTTCAAGCCTCAGTTCTTACACCTGCAAAATGAGGTGCCTTATGTTTGCCCGGGTTGTCAGGGATAAAACTATTATAGATTCTGCACATGAAGCATCTTACACAATGGAAAGTGGAATGAGGGTAAGAAAGGCTGGAGATGGGTCTAGAAAAGCCTTTGGCCAGCACTGGGAGGAGATGAAGAACACAAACTGTTTATACCGCCCCCCCTTTAAATACAATCATGCATCTGTTTAATGTTCATATTTTAACTTTCAAACACATTCTTTCACCTAAGCATTGGTTTGCATACCAAACCCAGCCAACTGTAGCTTACTTGCCATAGGATGGAACCAATATTTAAAAGGCAAACTGAGGTTGGGTGGGAAAACAAGTGAGGGTGGACAAATGAGTACAGACTTCCAGTTATAAATTAAATAAGTTCCGGGGATGTAGTATACAGTATGGCAGCTATAATTAACAATGTTGTGTTATATATTTGAAAGTTGCTAAGAGAGTAGATTTGAAAAGTTCTTATCACAAAAAACAAAAAAAGCATGTAAGGTGATGGATTTTAACTAAGCTTATTGTGGTGACCATTTTGCAATATATACACATATATAACAAAAGCATTAGGCTCACACCTGAAACTGATACAGTGCAATCGGTCAATTATATCTCAATAACAATTAAAAAAAAAAAAAAGTACTGGACTAGGTTCATTTCACGTGACCTTGACCTGCCTTGAGTCTTAAAACATGCATTAAGTTTTCTGGCTTGAGCTTCCCCTGTGAAAGCTCTATATTCACTGATATTCAACATTCCACAGAAAGACATAGAAACTTCTGTGCCATGGCCAAAAGTTCAGTGCGGGTACTTTTTCTATCCTCTCCCCCTAACCTCTCCTTTCTTTCCTCACAAATACAGGGTGGCCCCCAAAGTAAGTATATAGCATGTATTTGCATATTTGTGTGTCAGTGAGTACGCGGACCCATATAATCTGTTGTGATGAATTTCACTGATACAACTGTGTATCTACTTTGGGGCCACCCTGTATATACTGAGTGAGTTATTAGCTTGAAACTATACAGTACTTCTGCTTTATCTCCTTAGTGGGCTATAATACATAGAAAAGAAAACTCTGATCAGCAATAGAAAACAACATGAGAACACATGACAATATGAATTTTCAGGACAGACCAACTTATTTAAGTCAATAAGAAGGAAAAGGCTTGTGTCGTTGTCTCCTGTCAGAAAAAGGACAAAGCACAATGCCATTTCTGAGTCTATAAACCAAAGGCCGAATCGGTGTCAAAGGAGGAATTGAGGAGTCAGCACAGATATCATGACTTTCACCTACCCATCTCCGATTTCTAGCTATTTTCCGGAAGACTACTGGATGAAGCCAACCACAAAGGAAATCCTTTGTTTTGCACCAAATGGAAGGACTATTTCTGATAGCAGTTTCTGGAACATATGTGCTGTCCTCTAAGGCCTCTTGGCCAAGAGTTTTTTCTTCTCTCAGATGTTCCCATAGCCCTCCTGGAACAAAAGCGATTCTATGCCTATGTCCTCTCAGCTGATTTGTATAACATGACATACAAACAATGAGCATCACTGAGAGGTTCTGTTGATTTTTAATTATTTTGGCCCTGTGGATAACAGGAAGCCAGGAATTCAATTCTCCCCGCTCTCCACTTGCAGACTGTTGAATGAGTGGTATGAAAAGACTCTGTCGGGGAAGCTGGGATGGCTCAGCGGGTTAAGTGCTCACTTTGCAGCTCCAGGGACCGAGAATCGAATCCCGGCCCCAGCCCGTGTGGACCCATATGCTGAACTGGGGTGTGCTTCCCATGAGGGAGGCCCCCAGTTCAGTTCTCACCGGGGCAAACTTCCCATATGGGAGGCCCCTGGTTCGGGCCCTGGCTTGAGGGGGTGTGCCTCCCATGCGGGAGGCCCCCTGCCTGGCTCTTGCCCACCTGTGTGGAACAAAACCGTTTTGAAAACTGATGACATACAATTATGGAGACTGCACTGGGCCCTCCCCCTTCTCTCTGCCTCTCTCTGCCTCTGTCAAAAACAATAATAATAAACAAATATATCTTTAAAATAAAAGAAAAGACTCTGTCATCTATACACAAGTTGATGTCAGCCCTAAGCCTTTCATTTGGAGGGTGGGGTAGAGGGTGAGAAGCAAGCCCGTTCTACATACTATCAAATTCTTTTTTTTCCACTCTTACATACAAAGCCAGTTCTTCAAGAGGAGAGTTTCTGGTTATCTTATTGACTAAAGATAGTGCTTTGCTATTTTCTTGGTGTCTCCTGAAATAAGCTTTGTTGTACTACCTCTGATATATTTCTGCACTTTAAAAGGTTAGATTTTTGGAAGCAAGTCATTAGGGAGATGGCTGGTGAAGTAACTTTCATGTTATTTGTAGGAACTCTGCAAAGAAACAAGCAACAGAGAGATGGAGGTGCCTTTAATCTCCCACCCACTCTGGTGAGGAGAAAACCTCTTTGCAGGTAATTTGTTCTTACAGAAAACCTCCCCACCTCAGCCTGGACCCTGCAGGGCGGGGCCCAGGGCTCCACACTGGGGAATGGAAACCTTAGCTGCCCTACCACGAACATGCAAGCACCACAAAAGGGGACTCTTCTCTTTAGTGCACGAATGATGGATCTGGGGGAAGAACACAGGAAGAGAATGAGTGGAGTGCATCCTCGGGACAGAATTTCATTTCATGTGGTACCTAGACTGTGAAATAAATCCTAGGACACTCAAGTGAGAAGAAGTCTTTGAAATACTCCATTCCCCACTTCATAGGTAAAGAAATGAAGATCCAGAGAGTCTGAACAGTGCCTGGTGGGCGGAGGGGTGGCCATGACATGGGCCTTTGAGTTGGAAGGGCTGAGATTGAATCTCGATACTTCATGCATTCAGTGACCTCAGGCACCGCAATTAGCTTTTCTGGGACTCAGCATTCCTATAGAGAAAACCTGAAAAAATAAGCGCTGATCTTACTTGTATAACATTGTTTGGAGGCCCGTGATGGCTGCCCAGTTGTGTGACCAAACACGAGTTTAGCAGCTGTTGTGAAAGCGTTTTTTTTCTAGATGTAATATTTAAATCAGTTGACTGTGAATAAAGCAAGTGACCCTCCATACACAGGTGAGCCTCATCGAACAGTTGGAAGGTCTCAAGAATGAAGACAAATTTCCCAAAGGTGAGGCGTTTCTGCCTCAAGACTGCAACATGGAAACTCTCCCTGAGTTTCTGGTCTGCCATTTGGCTCTGTGGGTGTCTGACTCAGGATGGCAAAGAGCCCTTACCTGAACCTCCAGCCTGTGGTCTCGCCCAGTGGATCTCAGAGCTGCCAGTCCTCGCAATCACATGCGCCAGCTCCTTAATGTCTGTCTGTCTGTGTCTGTCTCTCCATACACAACTATCCATCCATTATCTATATGTATACACGCATATACATACATATGCATGCATACATACATACATATATATGTGTATATATCATGAGCTGGTAAACTTCAAAAAGGGTGTTACTTCTGTCAGACCCTGTATATATACTCATAATCATATTCTATTGGTTCTGTTTCTCTGGAGAACTCTAATACAAGAACACATGAGATAAAATACATGCTAGTTCTCTGCAAGCTGTAAACTGCTAGAAAATGTTAATTACTATACTTATTTGAGAATTTCCCAAATCATACATTGGCTCCTGTGGAGCCATAAGAAGAATCTAGTTCCTCATCTTGTGAGTGACTCCAGCACTCAGATAGATGGTGTTTGTTTCAACCTCCTCCAAGAGACCAAGTTCATGTGCATGGCATCACCGATGGCTTTGTTACTTGGTGCAAACGAATGGAGAATTCCTGAAGTTGGACTTTCCTTCTCTCTCTTTTTTGTTTAAGATTTTATTCTATTGTTTGAGAGAAGGTGAGAGAGAAAAAGAAAGAGAGAGAGAGAAAGGGGGAGGACCCAGAGCAGTCTCCATAGTTGTACACCATTAGTTGTGACATGGTTTCATTCCACACAGGTGGATGTGGGGCACACAGGATGGGAACTGAACTGGGGGCCTCCCATGTGGGAGGTAAGAACCTTCATCGCTGAGCCATCCTGGTGTTTACCAGTTGCACCACAGTTCAGAGTATGGGTCCGCATGAGCGGGGGCCAGGAATCAAACCCCAGACCTTGTGATTGTAAGGTAAGTGCTCAACCTACTAAGCTATCCTGGCATCCCTCCTATAGAATTTCTTACAGTGCCTAACACAGAGCAGGCCCTTCATGAATCAATTCTGGACAACTGCAGAATGCTCCCCCCCCCACCCCAAAAAAGGGAGAAGCCCACAGAGCCAGAGAAAATGAGAATGGGTCTTGAAAAAAACCAATATTTTCTAATCATTCAAGAAGAATAAGACAGGTTTTTAGTCATTTTCTGCTGCTTTTGCCTAGCCTAAAAGCTTTAACCAGCGATGAATTTTTTTAACAACAGAAATTCATATTATAAATCACCCATTTTGTGATAACAGACCAGCTTTACAAGTTCAGCCACATAATCTTTTCTTAGGTTTAAGCTCTATATTTTTTATTAATCTTATTTTTTTCATTATAGTGAGCAGATTGCTTTTCCCCCCTTTTTTCACTTACTCTTTGAGAATTCTTCTTTTGACTATATAATAGCTTTGGGCTTCATCTACACAGAAGGCTCAGTTTTCTGAAGGAAAAGCGCTCTATTCATCCTATAGCACATTTTTTCACAAATATGATTTGGAGTCTGCAGTTAATTCAACCAGTGAATGAAGTACATTCCATGTGTAGATATGGGTAGATTCAGGTTTGCGCAATAAACTGTTAAGCTCCTGAGAAGAATTAATGATGTGGGTGATCCATTAAAAAAAACCAACACTTATATACACACAAACACATGCACACACAGACACACAATCACTGTTCCATGTAGCCAAAAGTAAAGCATCACAGAAAATAAAAATTTCAGAAAAGTATTAACTTAAGAATGTTGCATATTCCATTTAATGTTTATAAGTTAGCATGGGATTTGTTAAAATGCCATGTCTATATCAATAAGCATCATAGATATGTGAAGACCTAGAGCAAAAGAAGCTTCCCTCCCTTGTCTTCTGATTAATTTTCTTGTTTTTTTTTTTTTTTGTTGTTTGTTTTAAAAGATAATTCATGAAAACCTGAGGGAGAAAGAAATAAAACAAAACAGATTTTGAACACTTAAAAGTGTTTTGAGGGAAGCCGGGATGGCTCAGCAGGTTGAGTGCTTGCTTTGCGGCCCCAGGGTCTGAGGATTGAATCCCAGCCCTGGTCCGTGTGGACCCATATGCTGAACTGGGGTGAGCTTCCCATGTGGGAGGCTGCTGGCCCAGCTCCTGCCCTGCATAGCCGCTGTCCACCTGTGTGGAACAAAACTATGTTGAAAACTGATGACGTACAACTGTGGAGACCGCTCTGGCCCCCCCCCCCTTCTTTCTGTCTCTCTCTGTTAAAACAATAAAATAAATCTTAAAAAAAAAAAGTGTTCTGAATAGCTCTATCCAGATTCTATATGTCTTCCTTTTCCTCTTGGAAAACTGTTTCCTTTGCTCTAAGAACAATTCTAATCATAGGGGAGGCCTTAAAGGAGGGAGAGAACTTTCCACGCAGAAAAGAGGACACAGTGTGCAAGGGCTTCACAGTCCCAAACATATAATTCGCTCAGAAAGTTGCATGTCATTTGGGGGATTGGGGGCATCCATGAGGAGGCATGGCATGTAGGAGCCTGTGGTGATTTCGGGGTGTAGGCTGTGCCCTGGTCCACTCCAGAGGGTTGCAATAAAGAGGTGAGTCTGTGCATGGTGCCTCCCTCATTTGTGCAGTTCACAGCTTTCTCACGACAGTCTGGGTTCAGGGAACTGAGCAGTACGGCGTGATGGGAGGCGGGCGGAGGCCCAGAAATGGGTTGATATGGGGCACGTCGGGGAAGCCAGGCAATGGACACATTGTGATGGGCACCCGATGTATGGATGGAGAGTCTGGAGAGTGTGGCGGGTTTTCTTCTGAAGAGCAGTTTTCCTCACAGTGTGACCCCCCGAGCGGTAGCATGCGTTTCACCTGCTAACTTGTTACAAGTGCACTTTCTCAGGCCCGCCCAGCTAGTGGGTCAGAAACCCTGGGGACAGGCCCAGCATTGTGTGAGGCTGCTGCCTGTTACAGCGTGAGTCCTCCCACTGCCGTGCGGGCTCAAAGCCACAGCCAGCTTTGAAGCAAAGGAACAGCCCTGCTGGGGTTTGCAGTCTAGGAATTTCACTATGATGCATGGGCCCGATTGGGGTAAGGGTGTGAGAAGTTCCTACCACAGCGGCAGCAGGAAAGACGAAGAAAGGAGTAAGTTATGAACATTTGTAGACAGCAGAACCTCACTCAGCCTTACTTGCTGTGCAGATGGAGAGCCCAGGACTCGCCCACTTTTATGGCTATGTTTACCAGGAAGGTGGAGTAGCCCTGACGAGTCTCTATTATTATCTCCTCCTGGTAGAAAACTCAGAGTGACCCTGGACCCCCACCATCGTTTATCTCCGAACATAGCATTTCCTCGTAGCACAAGTATGCTAACGAGACCTTCAGCGTCTGAAAGAGAAATATTAATAGCAAAAGTTCTCTTAAGACAACCAGTCATTGGTACACGAAAACGTCGTGAGACACATGCTCGATTATTGGCCAGAACTACTTTTTATCTGACAAAACTTTACCAGAAGTATACATTCTGAGATGGCACAGGCCAAAGACGAGTTTCACAACCATTTATACGAGCTGTTCCCTGAAAGTGCGCTCGTTTGTTCAATTATTTCTCACCCCCTGCCACTTCCAATTTCTGCAGGGAAGTCTTCTCAGTGTCTAGAATTAAAGTGCCATTGAAGACTGGCTTTGTTCCTTGAACACCTAGTCGGCCTCCTCAGCTCATTGATCACCATTAACAGAGAATCGCAAGGATTTATGTCCACCATTATCCCCATATCTAAAGACTGAGTCCCGGCAGCCTCAAAGAAAGAAAGAAAGAAAAGCCATAATGCAATGATTATTTGTCCTTTTAATGAATCTCTGCAGTAAACCTCTTCTGAAAAGTAGTTTTGGGGTCAACATCATTAAGACCCCATTATAGAAATGCCAGAAAACAGAGGTCATGCAGGGGTCACACTGAAACACAATGGCTCCGCCAAGGGAAAAATCAGATGGGGACCCAGGCCAGTCACGATCCAAGAAGCTGTGCGCGCTTCGCTTGACGTTTGCTCTCAGGGGCAGGCCACTGTGCTGTCCCAAGGCCACTGAGCAGCTGCAGCTCACAGGTGACAGGTGCTTGTCACGGCATGAAGCCAGGCATCACCCATCAAGACCTGTCACGGAGTCCTGTTTGGCCTGTTTTGATAACAACGGTTGAAGATCACGATTTGAATCTGTACTTATTAGGGACTAAGGAGGTATTTACTGGGCAGCTGTCTGATGTGGACATTTTCTACAACCACACAGACACATTTTGTTATCTCTATAGAGTTGCTTCTGGGTTCTATTCTGAAGGCTGCTAAAGGGCTTGTCAATCAAAATACAGTCCTCGAACCCGTAGCATCATCTAGGAGCTTATTGGAATTGTAGCATCTATCTTGGGCCTCATCCCAGGCCCACTGAATCGAGTCTGTTTTCCTAAAATTCTCAAGGGATTGATATGCACATTTAAATTCGAGAAGCTCTGACCTCAGATACCAATGCATGCCATTTAAAAAAATATCAGCCTTGCAGGCTTTTCCATAGATTTTTAACCATGGATCTCAGTTCTGAAAACATGGTGGGTTGTGAGGCCTTGAGGGGCTTTTTAACACTGTTCAGAGGTCTTGGGTGGGTGTAGTTACACAGAAAAATGCCTTGAGGAGAGGTTGCAGCGTTTTCTAATCCCACCCAACCTCCTCTCCCAGCCTGGGGCTGACAGCCATGGCTTTGAACACTTGCACACACATAATGCAATTCAACTTGGTGGTAGAAAGAATGCTGCATTAGGAGTCCGAAAACTCGACCTTCTTCCTGGATCTACATGACCAGAACAACTGTACTGACCTGCGTTAAGACACAGAACCACAGTTTATGTCTAGACCGGGGCTGGTCATGACAATTTCATTGACTTGACTAGGTTGTTGCGACGATGAAATTATAATGCATGTTAAAGTATTTAGGAAGTTATACAATTCTAGATAAATGTCAGTATTTTAATGCTAACCAAGTACATTTCTTCTCATATGGACTGTAGAGTTTGGAGTAGGATTGTGAATTAGTATATAATATTAGAAGTTGAAGAACTTTATTCTTACAGCTTCCCATTCAAGGACAGCACTCTTTCTATTTAGCCATTTCAGTGGCTGTTGCTGACCGATTTGTAAGTTTGGTAGAGATATATAACTAGTCCTTTTGAAAAGTCAGCCTACCGGATTGACAAGTGTCCACCCCCAAATTCATATATATCCAGGATGTGACCTTATTTGGAAATAAGTCTTTGCAGATGTAATTAATTACGATGAGGCCGTATTTGATAAGGGTGTATGCTGATGTATAAAAAGGCTATGTGAGGCACAGAGACATGTCCAGGGGGAAGGTGTCCATGCGACAGGGGCTGCTGAGCTTGGGTGATGCCCCCATAAGCTAATGCACTCCAAGAATTGACAGCAACCACCTGAAATGAGGAAGAGGCAAGAAAGAAATCTTCCTTTGGGCCTTCAGAGGGACCTGCCAATACCTCGATGTCAGACTTCCAGTCTCTGGAACTGTGAGAGAATCAATTCCTGTTGTTTTAAACCACCCAGTTTGTCGTATTTTGTTACAGAAGCTTTAGAAAACTAATATAGTCAGGTTGTATTAGTCAATGAAAGGGCAGAGTCTTTGATGAGTGGGGGAGCTAAGAACACTCTGAGCTGTTGCATCAATGCTCTTCAAAAGTAAACTTAATGAGATGTGAAAAGGAAAGAAAAGTCACGGAGGTTTGGAACCCTAGCCAGCAGGAAAACAGCTTAATTGGGGGAAACCAAGTTGTATTTACTGTTGGAGGTAAGTAGCTACGATTTGTTAAGTAGGTAATTAACACCTACATCCTAAATAGCAGCCGCCAGTACAAGTTAGAATATGTAAAAGTCACTTATACCCATGCGATGTAGGAGAAAGATAAATAAGGAAATACTAGGAAAGTAACAGATTAAAATAGTACAGTTAGCAACAAGAAAATTCTCCGATGTTAGCAAATGTCACTCGATCTTCGTCACAAGGTGAAGCCATGATGTTAGCAAATTTCAAATCCTGATTTTATTTTATTTAGTTTATTTTTACTTTATTTTTTAAAATTTTATTGTTAAACTTATTGGGGTGATGTTGATTGGTAACAATTAGATAGTTTCTGGATGTACAAGTACACATCACATCACCCATGCATTGCACCATGTGCTCACCACCCAGAATCAGCTCTTTTCCCATCACCATAAAACACTCCTTCCAGTGGTGGAATACAAACAAACAGCCCTGGGGTATCTTACCCTGTTGTCTAGATAAACCTATTTTTACATAAAAGGTGCCAGTGAGTGCACTGTGTAGCTCTATCTCTCTGCTATTCAAGCCCCTAGCAAGCAGGTCCTACCAAAAACATGGCAGCTTCTTCCTACGAAGATGTCCTTAGAACAACATTCTTCAAAACAAATCTTCATGAAACAACGCCTTTGTCGATCATAAATCAACCCCGGGAGCCATAATCAGTATTAAAAAAAAAAAAAGGTGAAATAAGAGTAGGTGAGAATAGAACTAAAAATATCAGAAAGGGTAAGTAAAATGTTTGAGATGTGTGTGTGTGTGTGTGTGTGTGTGTGTACTGGGCCATAATTCCTATTCTCAAATAAAGATAACAATGAGAATGGTTGTCATTATTAAATTATAATTATTATTTTGCAGTGATGATCCACACAGCAGTAACATGATCCTAATGCTTCCCAAATTGAACTTTGGATAATTTCTACCAAAGCAAGAGAAAGTAGGTTACTTTCCATATTCCCCTAAAAGGACAGAACTCCTAGTCTTTCAAAATTACTGTGACTTAGGACGTGGACGAATTATCTACCTGTGTACAGCTTCTGCATTATAGTCACAGTAATCCTTGCTTGGTTCTGACATTTAGAGTTCTAGTCTCTTATTAACTACTTTTTGCACTTCTGGTGTTATTTGGGTTTTGAAAGGATTTGTTATATTTCCTGGGATATAAGTTGGGGTGATAAATTTTCATTACTAGCAAATTTAATTATCAAACCTTTGTTTTAAGTTTAGAACTGTTTTTATCACAAAATGCCATATATTAAATTATGTCGGGCCATTACTGCTATTTTAGAACTTTTTTATTAACTTCTGAATTAAATAATTAAAGATTCAATAGAAGTTAAGGTTATTGATTGACCATTGATTGATACTGGTTTCTAAATATTATGTGGGCTTTTTTTTTCAGTTATGTGATTTGTTTCAAAATAAGGTAAAAGACCCAATTTCTGATTAGGTAAATGTTTATCAAATAAGAGTCATATACGACTTAAAGCATTAATATTAAAATAATTGATTCAATCATTTAAAAGTACAACCTTAGTTTATAGGTCATATTTTGAATTTAAATCCCAGTTCTGTCACTCACCCAGCTATGAGGCATCTACTTTTCATGGTCCTAGAGCTGATAAAATCAAGATTAGAGCTGAAATATATACAGGACCTAGTAGGTGCTTATTTAACGTTGGCTAACATAATTGCATATATTTAACATCTAATTTTTGTGGAGGATTTATGTGTACAATGGCTCCAGGCCAGCAAGGCAAAATCCAGCCACTAGGATGTTTAGTTTACGTATAAAAATATACTGATGATATTATGCCAAACGTTCAGGTAAGTTCTCTATACAGCCTAAACATTCTCACCTTGGAATTTCTTATATTTCAGGTAGGAGTTTGTCAGTGGTGGACTGACATGTGGCCACCCTGTCACAGCCTCTGGCCATGCCTCATCTCCTGTCATCTATAAAATATCTATCAGCTGCAAAGACAGTGGGCGTCAGGTCTGAAGGCTGCCCCATAGCCTTTTTTATAATGTCAGGATGGAGTGTTTGCTCATCAGTCTATGTTCTGAATGGTACGCCACTAGTTTGAAAAGACTCAGTTTAAAAGCTACATCTCTTTTTTAAAAAAATCTTTCTAGATCTCCATAGTGAGAATCCCTTCCTTCTTTGGTTTTCAGAATGGGCTACCTGGAGCCGTGGGTTCTTTGGGTCTTTGCTGAAGACCCATCAACATGCAAAGAGGTGAACATTTTTCATAGCAGCATCTTCATTCTATGATGGAACATGTACTTCGGAGATGGTACTACCGATGAATACCGTTAGCTGTGTTTGAGGAGATGGTGGAAAAGACCTATTTTGACCTTGTCCGCGCTCTTCAGTCACGAATACATGGCCGTTTTATTTGTGGTCACAGCTGTTGTTTGCTGAGTTGCTTATTGAGCACAGCTTTCTCTTTCAGGCTGCTAGGATTTCTAAGTGCCAGGGCAGTTTTGTACATGCCAAGAAGCTAAAACCTGATCTCCCCGAACAGGCCGAAGCTATGACTAACCCATTATCTTCAGACAGCACACGACACGGCAATCCATGCTGCCGCTGGCCAGGTGGCCCGCAGTAAAAGGTCTCTAGGGTGCAGCATGGTTAGGGCACCAGGAGAGACTGAGTCGTCAGTTTCCTCATAGAATCAGAGTACATTTTTATGGGTTTTGCACCATTGAGATAAACATAATCAAATATAGAAAATTCATTTTGCCACCTTATTTACAAACGGGTTTAGAATTCCTCAAAAAGCATTTTCTAGGATTTTGTCCAGGTCTGAGCCGTCAACCCAAAGAATTCTCATCAAATCCTTAGTTATGCAAATCCAAATCCAGTGGATGTCAGCTGTCATGCTTTTGAGTTCCTAAACCTAATTTCCTAAGACAGTAAGCTGAGGAAAACACATCTAAGCTTTCTGTATAAATAAAAGACTTAACACTCATAACAGTGTCATTCCCAGAGCCTGTCCTCTCGTTGCACAAATGGTAGGTGTTTGCTCCTGAAAGTCTAAGCAGACAAGAGAACAAAGCAAAAGCAGGCGATGAATTAGCAGTGTTGCAAAAGACAACTTTTATGTGGCTTGGTCTTTTTTGCTTTAAAGTTCTCATTCTAATGATACAGTTGGGAGATTGTCAGGTACCACGTATTTGGCAGATAAACAAAGAGCAGCAGCATTAGCAGTGGGAATAGGCTGAAAAGAACTAATTTGCTCTCTGTGGAACCATGACTAGGAAGGTTGACAAGGAGAACATAATTGCTCAATTGCACAGCGGCCTCCCAGGCCAGCCTGGGAGACAGGGCGGGGCATGTTTTATTTATTCTGGGTCTTAGTCAGCCTGTTTCCTCTCCTGCCCCTGGCATGCACGGGTCCATTCCTGGCCTTCCACTGCTTACCTGGCAGGGCCAAGTTCTCGGGCTCTTTGGGGATTCTCAGGGCTCACCTACAAATCACATGCTGTTACACCATCCTTCCCCATCCCTCCCATTCTTCACTGAAATATCTATGCATTAGCCTTTCTCTCTGGCTCCTGTTTTACCAACCTCACTCCACTATGAGAATCGGATTATATTTTGACCCAAATGAATGTATCCTTATCTACAGAATTTCAGGCAATGAAGGTATTTTTTGATTTGTGGGCCTTTGAAAATTATACCACAAAACGCTCACCTATTATGCCTAATTATAAGGCTGATATTCCTGGAGAAATGTGTTTTGGTACAAGGAACCACCATTCTTTTAAAAATTGACCACTTACATAAATGCTATCAAATCCTTTCTCTCTCTCTTAATCTCAAACCCATTGGCAGAATGAAAATTATACTTGAACTGGAACCTGAATATTGGGCTTTATTTGTGGGGCACACAGTTGTCAATTAAGAACATTTTTAAATAGAGTTGATTTACTGACTAAGTTTCAGGCTTTTAACTTTGGAATTTATTCTTTATTTTCAATAAAATGACCATATGCTTATTTAAGGACAGAATAAAAAAATTCCCTCTCATTTATATTGTCTGTTTTTTGGCTTTCTTTCTTTCTTTCTTTCTTTTTTTTTAATCTAAACATTATAATAAGGGCAAATCTTACATATTAATGACTGCTTTTAACCAACTGATTATAGTATTTACTCTCTCTCATTCCACTGAAAGTATATTTGGTGCTAAATTCAACCTTTTGAATCTTGTTTTCTCCTAACCACACATGGGTTTACTTCATTTTGATATATTCACTCTCTAAATAGTTAAATCATTTCTGAACTTTAGTACTCATCAAAAAAATCTCACAAGGAAATTCCCTCTTAAGTTAATGATGTATTATTCTTCATGTCTAGAAACTCCCTTTGTAATCAACAAGCCTTCATATTAAACTTACCTTCTCCAAAAGCACATGGAAGTAAAAGCAATTTCAAATTAAGCCCTAACATAAACAAGTTAATATCATTTATTTGCATAAGGTTTCAGGGGTTCACAAGGTCTCATGGGTTAGCTCCATAGATCTCCTGATTAAGAAATTGTTTCCTGGGACCAGGTCCACATTTCCAACTCCCTGGGGGGCTATTTCCACCTACACATCTATTGGTCCCTCTAGCCATACAAATAGTTGAAAAAGGAAACTCATGATGCCACACTCTGCTCCAGCTTTCTGCAATAAATCCTTCTGGATTGTTCTATTTCTATTAGTACTGACTTTATTTAATTTTTCTAATCCGGGAATAACCCCCCCCCCCGGCCAGTTTTAATATTCTGTGTCTAGATCTATGTTAATGTATAACTCTTCTTAAGTTCAACATCCAAGACCCTAAGTTCTGTTCATCCATCCTTTAAGACCCCTCCCCCAAATCCATCTCTCCTTTCCCTCTTTCTCTCTGTTAGTTCAGACCCTTAACTTTTCATTTCTAAACAATTGCATTAACCTTCGAATTGTTTCAACTACCTCCGGTCTTGCCCATTTTCTCCCTGGGGATGAAATGGATGTGGAAGGAAGAAGGAATTCAAGTGGAGGATGCTTTCACTGCCCTATCTCTTTCTCTCTCCCAGTGGTTTCCTCCTACGGTCTCAGAGATTAGTCATTTGTCTCCTTTTTTTCCCGCTGAATTAAAGCTTCTCAAAGGTCAGGACAGATGTGATTGAGATGTTTTCTTTAGAACTCTAAACAATACTGACTTACCCTTACGTGTTTATTTTTTCTTTCTCTTTGTCTCTTTTTTACACGTAGATATTGAATACATAAAAGTTAATCAGTTTAGATGCATGAATTTATTGCTACTATTCAGGGTACATCTCAATAATTGGCTACATTCTCAATGCCAATGTGCACATCTCTCATGAACTTGTTTTAAATTCTCTCATCCCCCATCGATGACAGTAACCTGTTTGGCTCACTGGATGCCTTAGTCACTTCGGAATCACCCAACTTCCCTTTCATGTAAGTGAATTCTCTTACTTTCACATCAGATCTAAAACCATACCAAACAAACACTTGCATCCCAACAACCCATCTGAGAACCATTTCCTCTAAGCCCAACAAGACTTTTTAATTATACATGGTTCTGGTTAGGGAGTTTAGTAGGTTTAAACAGAATCCACAGTGTTTTAATTAATGAAACCGAAGCAAAAGGGTGATATTACCATCTCCTTGCACGTTTTTCTCCTCTCCTACACTTTATTTTCATTCATCCATTCCCCCCTTTCTCCTTTCTGAACTCTCTTTCTCCTAGACAAAACTCAGTAAAGTACAATTTTGAAGTATAAATCCAACTTCGCAGGCGATGTAAACATTCATGAAATGGTGATGGAAGAGTGTCACCTCCGGTGAAACAAAGTGACATCTGAGTGACCTAGAAGACACAAGAATATATCATCTGGATGGGAAGCACCTATCTAGGGTCGCTGTGAGGCTAGAATTGTGAGCAGGGTAGCCGCTGGCTTCTGAAATGGCAATGCCTTGTGGGAGAAGCCCGTATCTAACCTGTCCTTGGAATGCAAGTGCCCAATCAAGGTTTGTTGACTCGAAAAGAGAGTAAGGAAGGTACCAGGAAACCTGTACCCAGCCTGGTATTTGCTTCATCCAAGCAGCGTTGAATGAACCAGGAGCCTAAAGAGTAGCTTGGTATTCCTGTAAGAGAGAGTAGCAATCCTGTGCTTGGGTTGTTACATAAATAATTAAACACATCCCATTTTTTCCCTATTGAAATGTAGTTATCTTAAAGGGAATATTCTGTATCTTACTATTGTACTGTCCATATCCAATACTTATCAAATAATAATGAGAATCACTGTCTTAATGTTAGAAATCCATGAAGTGTTGCTCATTCTCACCAGTAGGTGTCTCTGTCCCATTGCTCTATCCCCAAACTCGCCTAGGTTTTGCCTGGAAATAGGGATGTTACATAAAGGGCATCTTTGCTTTAGAAATTGCATACTTCACAGAGAACATATGCAATGACTTCTCTTTTTATTTGTATTCATGTTAACCCTGAATTTGGCCTTGCTTTGCAGCCCTGGTTGCTGATGATGTTGGCAGGAGTTTGCAAGATACCGGTAATCCCCTCTTTCAACTCTTTGGTACTTCAATCAGCTGTCTTGCTAGACTTCGTCTCACTGAAATCTGTGGTTCATTTCTGAGTAAAACAGCAATATAGTCCATTTCTAGGTATGTGAGGCTGCTCAAAAGGTGAGACTCTTTCTCCTAAACATTTATTCCCTCCCCATAAAATAAAGCCTAGATTAAAATTGCCTGTGGAGTTATCTTAGGTGTTAATTACTGGGAAATGAGATGCTTCCTGGGTAAGTATGTAGCATCTGGCTCCAGATTACACAAGCCCTAATCTAGGCTCTACTTATTACTAGATTGTCTTCTCTGACTGACTTACTCATTTTGTGCTTTAGTTTCCCCATATAAAAAAGAGATGCCAGAATAGCTCAGAGGTTGAGTGCTTGCCTCGCCACTGCAAGGTCTGGGATCAAATCCTGGCCTTGGCCCGTGCAAATCCATATGCTGAGCTACAGCATAACTGGCAACTGCTGGGCTGGCTCAGTGGTGGCGAAGTTTCTTGCCTTCCATGCAGGAGACCCCCCCACCCCAACCCTTTGGTTCTTGCCCTGTGTGGTCCCACATCCACCTGTGGGGAATAAAACCATGTCACAACTAATGATGTACAACTATGGAGACCGCTCTAGGCCCTCACCTCTTCTCTCTCTCTCACTTTCTCTCAAAAAGTAAAATAAATCTTTGAAAAATAAAAGGGTAATGAGAATACTAGTATTACATGAAGTTGTTATAACAAATAAATATATCTAAAGTGGTAAGAAAGCTGCATGGCATGTGATAACTATTTTTATATATACAGGATACACATATATCTTTTACATATACAGGATATATATGACATTGTATTTATATATATGAAAAATGAAAGCTAGTTCCCACTTTGGCACAGCCAAACTGAGCTGATAAGGTTAGGGCATATGCACACCTTCTTTGTGACTCGTCTCTCAAAGGCTATGGATGTTGGGGTAATGAAACTATAAATATCGTGGAGGTTTTCCCTAAAGTGAGTTATTATGTTTTCATAAGGGGAGAGCCATCAGCCATCTTCCACTCAGGAAGCTCCTTTCCATGTGGAGCTGGGTTTCAGGCTTTGAGTTGTTACAAACACAACCTGAAAAGGGGGAAAGTGAGATAAGTAGGGAATAAATCAATGAGAGAATAACCCACCATGAAGATACCCAGAGATGCATAACAACTTTGAGAGAGTGACCCTGATTTTCCAAGCAAACTCTGATGAGGGTGTAAACTAAACAGAGGGAGATGCTCAATAGTGACAATCAAGCACTTATACGCGTTGGCTCATGCCAGTGTCTCAAACATATGGTAATGTAGGTGCTATTATCATCCTTAGTTTACAGAGAAGAGGAAAGACAATGGTTAGAGGCCATGTACAGTGATATATATCTGACGTTTTTAAGTCATGTTGTCTTCATCTTCATTCTATCAGCTGATACTACTGTTGTCTTCATTATACAAAAATGGGAAACTGAGGCACAGAGAAATTAAGTAAGTTGCCCATAGCTGGCAAGTGGCAAAGCCAGGGTTGTCTCTGTTAAAGAAGGAATTAACAGAGCAGTTCTCAAACCTGGGATTGTGCAATGAGAACCACTTACCGCAAGTCATCCCAGTGAGATGACGCTGATGATGGGACATGACCATGTCTGCCTGGAACCCCCTGGCTGCAAAGTCCGGGTTGGCTCGAGGATGTACAGTACAGCATAGAGAATACAGTCAATAACATTGATTAACCAGGCATGGTGTCAGATGGGCACTAGGCTTGTGGAGGGACCATTTCATGAATATTATAAAGGTCCAATCACTGTGTTGTATACCTGAAAGTAATCAATAATATTGAATGCAACTGTCACTGAAAACTAAACTTTGAAGAAATTTAAAAAACGGTTTGCATGTAGAGAAAAAGGCAGTGTTGGCTCACGAGATGGGATCTGGCTCTAGCTTGATGAACGATGATGCATCAGTAAGTGCACTCAGGCCTAAAAGCTAGTCATTTGGTGTCCCAGTTGCCTTGCCTGTTAAATGCTATTCTAGGTAAAACGCTTTGAAGGGGGTGTGCCTGTGTATGAGAGAAAGGGAGAGGGAGGGAGGGAGGAAGAAAGGGAGAGAGAGAGAGAGAACAAGATTTAGAGTGAGAGAGAGAGAGTGAGAGAGAGAGCGAGAGAGAGAGATTGAAGGAGAGCTTGTTAGGTTTGAGGAAAAACGCTAGCACAGATCACACACAATGTCCGCGCAAGAATAAGTCAATCTGAGTGCCAAGCCCAAACCTGTGAGCTCTCTGTGTTAGTGTCACTGGGAAGGCTCGGCTGGTTTCGAATCCACAGAAGTCCCCGAGGAGACCCCAAAACGGGGCCTAGAGACGTAGGCTGTTGTCAGAGTGTCTTGCTCAATAGAGACCTTGCAATGCTCTAAATAGGAGAGTTCTCCAAGCGAATACACACACAATGCAGAAAATTACCACTGATACTAGAGAGAGTTTAATTCCTTTTCAAAAGAGCCTTGAGAACAGAATAAACACATTATGCTTGGATGGTGTATTTAAGAAATCTCCTCTGTAGGAAATGACTTCAGAAGTATTATTTTCCCTTTCCCTTGCCAGCGCCTGACAATGCCTGATAAAAAGCTAGGATGAGGTATCCACATGCAAGCCCTAAAGATCTTTTTGTTACACATGGAACCAGAGCACCGAAGCAAAATCTCATTTCTACAATCAGAAAACATTGTTAACGTACTCTTGTACCCCTGCCCTGCACTGTTTTTTAATAAAAAGTCCCTGCATACTAAATAGTGATCACATCTAGCCACGTCTCTCAACCTGCCGTGTCTTTCTTTTGCCCTCCCCTTCTACTAAATCTGTTGTCTCAGGGGTCCTGATCCTACTTGTCCCGGAATTCAATGTCACTTTACAGCTCTTCCCTTTCGTGACCCATTGGCAGGATTTTACTCTACTGACAAAGCCTCTCCTTGAAACTTTTTCTTCTGGAGACTTCCATGATGTGGCATCTCTTCATTTTCCTTATACCTTCCTGGATACTTTCCAATCACCACTGTGTGTGTCCTGTATGTATCCTTTTAATGTACTTCCATACATTCTATTCTTTGCTAGGCTACCCTACCCTACCCTACCCTATCCTACCCTAATTTCTTCTAATGATTTCAAATAACATCTATGCTTTGATGACTCTCAAATCTACATATTCATGGTAGGTGGTCTTGTCATGCGTTTCTCTCCAAATCCTAAGAAGTAGGTAAATCATTACCTGCTTATGATGAAGAAATAGGCTTAGTAATGTGATATCCAAGTGCGCACAGCTCCTAAGTGACCTCCCCCTAGTCTCCTCTGACTCAGAAGCCTGTGTTGCTATGAAATGTGCTCATGCTGACGTGTGACGATCAACAAGAGGGGTCACAGAGACGACTGAAATCTCTGTCCATAGTTTCAGATGTGTCCCATGGGTACTTTTTACCCAAACACACCTCAGACCAGATTTACCATCTCTCCTCTGTCACCTAAACCAGCCCCTCTTCTGGGTGCTGGGGCACAGTGACAAGCCCCATCATCCTGCAGTGATGCCAGCATCTTCCTGCCTGTTCTCTTTTCCTTTGTCATCCAGTCAGTCCCCAAAGCCTGACAAGCCCACCTCTTGAGTGTGTCTCTCATCTAGTCATTACTCTTTTTTTTTTTTTTTTAAGATTTATTTTATTGTTTTTGACAGAGGGAGAGACAGAGGCAGAGAGAGACAGAGAGAAGGGGCAGGGCCCGGAGCAGTCTCCATAGTTGTACAGCATCAGTTTTCAACATGGTTTCATTCCACACAGGTGGGTGGGGGCCACGCAGGGCAGAAACTGGGCTGGGGGCCTCCCGCATGGGAAGCACGCCCCTTTGAGCCAGGGGCCCAACTGGGGGCCTCCCACATGGGAAATACACCCCCGTTTAGCACATGGGTCCACATGGGCTGGGGCTGGGATTCAATCCTCTGTTCCCAGGGCTACAAAGTGAGCGCTTAACCCGCTGAGCCATCTCAGCTTCCCCTATTCATTACTCTTGACCCCTTCTGCCACCGCCTGAAGGCCGGCCACCATCATTTCTTGCCTATTTTAGTGCTTCAGCCTTGGAACTGTCTTCCCCCCTCCCCCATTTCCTGCTCCTCCCCAGTGGGCCGTGCCCATGGCAACCTGTCAGCTTTCTAGAAGCCAGATCTCTCATTATCCTCACAGGAAAGCTCAATTCCTGATGTAATTACAAGGCACTATGTGACCTGTCCCTGCCTCATTCCTCGGGCCTTCCCCCTCCATGCACCTCCCTACCACTCCGCTGTGGAATTCCTCCCCTCCCTCTCACAGCCATGCCGAATGCATCAGGAATGGGGGAAGGAAACACCTAGGAAGAAGTCAGTTTAGACTGGGTCTTAGAGGCAGACCATAATCGAACTGTGCGGGGAGGTTACAGGATGGGCCAGAAGAAGAGACGAACAGTCTTTGTCAAGTGGAGGGTGACTGTTCCTCCAGATAGGAGTACTCAGGGTGTTAGGGGGCTGTGGACCCAATGCTTACTACCTTAACCCAACTGGAAAGGAAAAAGTGAATTGGAGGTGTAAGAACTTCCAGGTATACACCTCACCATGTAATGTCCAGAGGAATCCAAGGCTAGCCTTTTAAATGTGTCCGTCGGGTTCACAGACAGTAGGGAGGCCACCTTGGACTATGACCCTGAGTCTAAATTCCCAACGATAGTGGCATATGGGCAGAGAGAGTTCCTGAAGCTTGGAATTCAGGCCCTACCTTCGACTGTGGTCTGATTTTGGAGCCCTTGAAACACAGCTTTGATGTGCCATTTGCAAACATTTTTGTGTTCAGAGAATCCAGCTGGGTCCCTGGACTCCTCCAGGTCAAATTCTTCTCTGAAGTTGGCAGGAAGCCTTCTTCAGGCCAGGACTTCGTTGGGCCGCCCTGGGCCCTGTAGTGACTTCATATGCTCAGTCCATCTTCTACTTTGCAGAAAGTACAGCATTTTCTTTTTTTAAGATTGACTTCATTGTTTTTTGAGAGAAGGTAAGAGAGAGGGAGAGAGACAGAGAGAGAGAGAGAGAGAGAGAGAGAGAGAGAGGGAGGTTGAGAGAGAAGGAGGAGGGCCCAGAACAGTCTCCATAGCTGTATATCATTAGTTGTGACACGGTTTCACTCCACACAGGTGGATGCGGGGCCACACAGGGCGGGAACCAAACTGGGGAACCTCCCGCATGGGAGGTGAGAACCTTCACTGCCATTTCAGCGGTCACCAGTTGCGCCTCAGTTCAGCACATGGGTTTGCATGGGCCAGGGCTGGGAATCAAACCCTGGACCTTGTGGTTGCAAGGCAAGTGCTCAACCTGCTGAGCTATCTCGGCATCCCTTGTTTTTTGTTTTTTAAATACACATATATATTCTTTTAAAGAGTTTATGAAAACTGCAGCTTGGTTTTACTTATTGAGAGTACTTCATGGTTGGTTCATTCTTTGTAAATAAAACTAGCAGGGAACACATACTTATTAGCAAGTACCTATTTTTACTTCCAAGGAAATAAACATTGATTGACTTCTCTGTTAATAATGGAAGCATTCTTTTATGGCAGTACTGATTGTATCTAGGGTTAGACTACGAGGACATACATCTTTGTAACCACAGACACGCATCATCACAATTGCCCGGTACATCCTTCAAGGACAAGTCATATGAGGTCACAACTGGAAGCTCTCGTGGCAATAGTGTGATCTTTGTAATGGAAAACTTAACATTAATTAGAAAGCAATCAAATGACAAGGCAGTCTTGGCTGTCAGGAAAGATATATTTTAAAAAGTCAAAACATGGTGAGTCACTCTCTTACAAAGCAATTCCCTATTTTCCCTCCACCTCGTTAATTTGCAAACCAACTTCTACATGAAGAAAGGAAATGATTTTTACATAAAGTCACCAAAGCACCTTTCTTTCACTGCACAGTTTGAATTCTACAGAGGATCTTTTAAACTCTCTTTAAATAGTGAAGATTTGGGTTGTAAAGAAACTGAAACAAATAATTTTCTAAACTATAATTTATCTTGTTTAATTTGACTTAACCCCAGGATGAACAAAGATGATGCAAACCTCTTCTGAGGAATGTTTTTGATACTAGCTAGAGTCACAAGATCTAGAGGGGAAGAAAAAGCAAAGATTCACTGACTCCTTCAAAGAGGAGCCAATTAAATTAGATTAAAAACTGTAAAAAGGCTTAAGAAATTAAGGCATCAAAAAAAATAAATAAATAAAAAAGACTGTTTTGTAGCAGAAAAGAAAAAGCAAAGGCACAATGCCAGCTTCTGGCTTGGCTTTGATTTTTTCTGTCTACCCCTAAAGCCTCTTTAAATAGAACAGGTTTTACTTATATGCGGACAGGAAGCCTAAGGTATTCATATGACAACGTAAACAACAACTTAAGAAAAACATCCAGGGAAAGCTGGGATGGCTCAGAGGGTTAAGCGCTGGCTTTAAAGCCCCAGGACCTAGGATCGAATCCCGGCCCCGGCCCCAGCCCCGGCCCCGGTCCGGGCCCAGGTGGACCCATATGCTGAGCTGGGCTGTGCCCCCAGTTCAGTTCTTGCTGGGGCCTATGTGGGAGGCTCCCAGCCCAGTTCCTGCCCTGCACAGCCCCGCACCCACCTGTGGAGTGAAACTATATGGAAAACTAATGCTGTCAACTATGGAGACTGCTCTGGGCCCTCCCCCTTCTCTCTGTCTCTCTCTGTCTCTGTTTCTCTCTGTCAAAAATCAATAAAATCTTAAAAAGAAAAGAAAAGAAAAGAAAAACATCCAGGGGAAGAGGAGAGAACATTGAATAGTAGCTTGTTTGTGATGGTGGAGAAGAAATGTCTTGTTCAGGATGAATCCTACAGGATTTGGCCTAAAAATCATCCCCATTACAAGCGATGGCCCTGAGGCATTCCATACTCTCCCAGTCCCTTGATTTCCATCTCAAATATCTTATATGAATTCCTGACAGTCTGGCGGCTTTTGGTGAGCACAGTGTATACTGCACATGTTCTGCATTGAGCTGAATAATGTCTGCCTAAGGTTCTTGGGTTTAGGGTTAAAGTAGGACTGAAGGCCCTTTTGCTAGAGGCAAGCCTGCCTCACACACAGAGCAGCTGACATGATCTACTTTGTGATGGACAGTCAATGGCCAGCAACAGCTGTTGCTCTTGGCAATCAGAAGCAAATACCCATAGCAAAGGAGGGTGGTCAGTTGTCCCGAGTGGTCCCTCCCCTCTGCATAGGGGTCATAACTCTCCTTTTGCTGAAAGCCTTTTTAAAAATAAAAATGCCTCCTCCTATCATTAAAATTCACTGAACTTTCTAGCCTGCTTATAACTTCAGCATACAAATATTTCCCTTGCATCCCAAGTTTTATTTTTGTTTTCTGCAATGATATTGCCAAGGGTCTTTCCTTAAGTCCCATCTGAATGACTAGGGTACAGGAGAGAACTGTAGGGTCCTGTTCATTGGGAACCTTTCAGGAGGCCGGCCTCGAGGGAGAAAAAGGAGAGGAGCACATTCGTAGTGAGGCCCTGTGAATTCTGCCTAGGTGTGCATTTTATCAGTGTGTTCTGCACATATGAATATTTCGTTGTCTGTGTTTTCAGAGGCTAAACTTAACTTGTAAGAGTTTCTGAGAAACTTTTAAAGACACTGGTTCTTAAGACATTTAACTAAACCATAGTTTAGAATTGAAGTCAGAAACCCATTGAAAGCAAGGTCACTACTTGGCAGGTGTTTCGTGGTTAAAAAATAATCATGAATGGTTTTTCAGATCTTGTAGAAGAGTTTAATTACAGTTACCTCTCATCCATCCATCCATCCATCCATCCATCCATCCATCCATCCATCTATCCATCCATCCACTCACTTACCCACCCACCCACACAACTATTTATACATCTATCCATTCATCAATCCATCTGCCCATCCATCCATCCATCCATCCATCCATCCATCCATCCATCCATCCATCCATCCATCCAGTGTTCATCTCTGTAAAAGGTCAGGGAATTCAGAAGAGAACAGGACAAGGTTCCTCTCTCCTAGATGCTGTATTCTGGTGAGAGAGGAGGGAGGAAGTAAGGGGTGAGGAGAGGAGACAGGCAAGGGGAGACAGGGAAGCGGAGGCATTTGAGCAAAGAATGAAAATACAACGTGATAAAATTTCAAGGGTAAGTTCACATAAAGTGTTATGGGAGCCAATAAAGAAATCTTTTGTCCTTTTTTAAAACACCAAAGCTGCTTACAGGCCACCAGTTAAGCTAATTTATACTTGTGGCTTTGTTTCTTTCTCTTGTCTAATTGTTAGAGAACTTCGAAGCACCCAAGGTCATTTCAAGGTGCAGAAAAAAAATGGGGACAAGTTAATATTATACAGAAAGTGGACAATCCACTTTGGACTACTGAATTGCAGAGTCTAAAATTATCTATACACATTTAAAAATTATAATGTAGTTGTACATCTTAGTAATACTATACTTATCTGTAAGTACATCAATATGGAATAAAAATAATTGGCAATATGGCCAACTTCTATATAGAAAAGAAAATCAATAAGGTAAAAATAGAAAGAGCTAAAAATGCAAAAAAAAAAAAAAGACAAAAAAAAAAAAGACATAGAAGTAAAAAATGATAAATGGAAACATTTCAAGTACTTTTTACTTCTCAACACCTTTTAAAAATAACCTAGAGATCTATTTTTACTTATACTACTCATATGGGATTTGGCTCGCTTTAGATGGGTACTTGTTCATTTTCCACATGCTTTTTTCTCCCCTATTAGCGTATAATCTCAAGAGAAAGAGCTCTGTCTTCTGTATCCAACATACTACATAAAAATAAGTTCTTGTTAAATAAAGGAATATGTTGGTCATTCTTAAACCTAGAATAGGTAGAAATAGAAACTTATATGTTATTTACCTGATCAAGAGTGAAGGGTCTGGCTCCTTAGCTATATAGCTTTCATGGGGAAGATCATCTTTTCAGAGGTAACCTTTGATTTAGGGTCATGGAATATTTGACAGGTGTCATAATTTTGAATTCCATTCTGTGGCAAGAAACTGGCATGATTTTGTTTCAGTAAAAGGCCAACTCAAGCATTTCATTATTTACCTTTAAAACAATTTGAAACCAAAATAATTTCAGACTAGATGGGTGAATTTGTGTAGAGTTTTTACTTTCTGAGTTACGTCTGATTCTGTAGTCACAGAAAGCTGAATTTTAGAGCTAGAAGCAAATGAAGAGGTTATGCAGAGCCATTCTTATCTCCGAAGAGGAAAAGGAACCTTCATGCTCAAGGTCACAGGCAATGAACACTGGGACTTTGCAAAAATGAGGTTCCCAATTATCCTTTATGTTTCTATTACGTAGTTCTTCAAAGAGAGATAAAAATAAGCTACAGGGAAATAAATATGCCAATTTCCTTTACCAGTCAGCTATGAGACAAAATCACGGAGCGAGTCAGTAACACTGTCCCGAATACAGTAATGGTAGATGTCACTAGTATCTGTCAGCCATATTACCTCCTAAAAGATGATCATTCGTTTCTACAGCAATTGCATTCATCATTCATTTGTTCCTTTAACAATTATTTTATGACCTTCAATAGCTGTATCTTAGGCAATAGGCGCTCTCAGAGTGAAATGATAGTAGACATTTCCTCCTTTAATCAAATAATTTGGTTACCTCCAGCCCTATCCCAGGGGACTTCTACGTCCCTTCTAATGCCCTCATCGCTTAGTTTCCCAACCTTCTTAACTCCAATTCCCTTCCAATTCATCTGCCAACTCCCATGGCTTGGCCAGGACCTTCAGTTCACCTGGCACCGCTCAGTATCTGAAATCTCAAACTCTAAAAGTCCACTTTCTGACCACAGCTTTGTATCCACCTAGATTTCCCATTACCCTGCTTCCACAACTGTCTTTGATTCTTCATCATGATTTTCCATCCTTTTACTCCTCCTTGTTTAGATCCTCCTTAGCTTCGTTTTCTTCCCCATCCAGCCTAGACTTCAATCTGTTGCCGATATATTCAATTCCATGGACTTCCTACCCCATCTGTCTGCCACCCCTACTCTGCCATAGACTAATCCAACCAGTTGTCTTTTTAATGTCCTGTACTTGGCCTATGGACGCCTGTTGAATTAACTGCCTGTCTGACGCTGAGAGAAAATCCAAGACCAGAGTCTAGGCTGAGCCCTCAACAATAGTCCTACCTGGTTGGTGAGCTCCCTCTTCAGTGATTCAGACACTTCCCTATACCCTTCGGGAAACTAAGTCCACACCTACCCTCTTCTCTATTCAATGATGACCTTAGTTTCTATTTCAACGGATTATAGAAGCACTGGGCCTAGTGTATCTCAAATGCCCACCCTGCTTCTCCAACATTTAACACCATCTTCTCTTGGGAAAGCAAAGTGGCACAACCTCTGTGGAAGGGAACTTGTTAACACCCAGCAAAAGCGCACATACCTTGAATCAGCAAACCCACTTCAAGCAACCTACTTGAAAGGTAACAAGGCAAAAACACACAGTGACCTAGGCACAGTCTATTCATTCCAGCATTGTTTGTAAGAAGAAAAGATTAGAAACTGTGCAAATATCCTTCAGTACCATAAGCTACGATACATCCCCAATGGAGCACTAGGCAGCTGTCAAAAAGCAATGGGGCGGCTCTCCGTAGATTGCAGTGGAGCCATCTTCAGTATTCAGTCAGTAAAAAAGGCCAAGGCATAGCAGGAAGTTGTACTGTGCTACTTTGGTGTAAAAAATGGTGGTGAGGATAGGAATCTATACCTTTTCCAGAAAAGGAACAATGTGTGTCACTCTGACTCACACACTGTTTATTGCCTGCATATCCGAAGGTAGGGTTCTGCCTCTTTTGTTTTTAAACCATGCTACTGTTTCCTACCAGTCACTTGCTAAAATGAAGCCGAGATGTCATTCCCCTCAGGTATTGCGTTGCCAGAGTTATTCTTCGTAGCAGGAGGCCGGGTCTCTCGCACCTGGTCCCAGCTCTTTGGCCTTTCGTGGCTGCCTTCTGTATTCCCAAACTCCCTCTGCTTCCAGAGGAGAGTGGTGTGGAGGGTCGAGACAACAAAAGACATGATAGTTTCAAAAGCAACCAATAGGCATTCAGGACTTCTAAATCGAATTCCTTAAACTTGGAAACTACGTTTTGTTGTTTCCTGTAGCTAAGCACAGAAGTTCTTAGCAAAAGCAACTGCCCTTCGGTCAGGCAAATCACTTTCCAGGGGCAAAAAAGATACAGTAAGCTGACAGACTTGCATTTGAAGAAATTTGTAAATTAAAGAAAGTCTAGAATAAACGTATCAGAAGCCAAGTTCATTGCTACCCAAGAGAAAACACCCTTAGAATTCTGTTGGCTTCGCATATGACTGGGCTACAGTTAATATTTAGGAAATTGCTAATGAGTATTTGTTGAGTTTAAACAGTTTTTGTAAAGTTGTCTGAAAAGCAACGAGCCTATGGAGAAGCATCCTTTTAAAATAAATTTCTAGGAAGCTCAGTAAAATTGAAAAGGAGCACGAATGAACAAGCAAAACTTCTGTCTAGGTTTGGTAAGAGCCCTGGCTGAATTTCGATGTATTTGGTAAGTGTAATTTAAGCTAATGTGGCTTTGACCTATGTAATATAGTCCAGGGAATAACAACCCAGGAAGAAATATGTGGTCAGCTTTTCAACGTCAATGGTGTTTTCGGTTTAGCGTTATAATCTGTCAGACAGATACCTCAGTGGTTACAAAAGAATCCTCCTCAATTCCCTCCAAATAGGTTTGTCCTTGTTAGACACGCGCACACCCTTGATTCCCATAGAGAAACTGATCCCCAGTAAATGAAGGTAGAATTGGAAGTACAAGATGAAAGATAGATTAGACAGTTCTCAGGGTCCAGGGGCCACACGCTCTGAGGTGACTGCCATAGAGGTACACAGGCCTTGCAGCTGCCCAGGCACCTGTCTTCCACCAGGGACTATTAACAATCCCCTACATGACATACCAAGTCCTCCCATATCTGAGAACACGGCACATCCGAGAAGGCCAATCGTGAATGAAGAATGCAGTCTCAGGGTGAGAATTTCTTTTATTGATGGGATTACATATCCATTTCCTGTATTTAGGATCCATTTAAAAGAGCCATCCTTGCTACCCAAGCAATAATGCTTTCAAGGGTGAGATCCAGGCTGCCCTACTGAGAGAACATGCTAGAAACAGGAGCTTTGACTTACTGAATTTGGGACCAGCAGACGATCAATCTGAATAATTAGGATCAAGCCCCAAGCTTCAGTTTTGCATGGCTGTGCAGTTCTGGTCAAAGAGCTAATTTTAAATCATTAGCCGCTGCTGTCTTTTAAATAAGTTCTTAAAGGAAACACTTAATCTTGCTCTGTGAGTACACAAGTGGAACAGGGAGGGAGACCTGGAAGGGTCTGTGGATAATTCAAGCTGAAGATGATGTACACTTCAAACATCTAGACAGCGGCAAAAGTTGTTTTTCGAAATCGGATGTTTAGATCACTTCGTCCATGTTCTAGTATCCTGCTGAGGTGGATCAGTTAGAATCTGGAGGCCTTAATGATTCCAGTTTTATTATGATGACATCCAATAGTAAAGTTCATTAGATAATTTTCTGATATTTATTGTATTAGTGTTCTATCTACAGAGTGAAATTCAACAAAAATTTAGAGGGCTATGATAGTCTAGGCATAAGGAATTATATATAATTAATAAGGTGTGGTCTGCCACAGTATAAGGGCATGCATAGGAAAGGTCAAGGTAATTCCTTATATGGTAATGCTATAATGAAAAAGTTTGATCTGCAATTGTCCAGAATTTAGATAATACACTTATCCTACTTAAAAAGACATATTTGTAGGCACAACCATAGTCAGTGTTTTCAATAAGACTATTCTAATTTCCTAGCAGTCCAGAGCCACCTCCATCACTAAAAAAAAAAAAAAAAAAAAATTTGAAAATGGCCAGTAGAGGTAAATAGATATTGACAACAAAAGGAAAAGGAATCTTTTTGTCTTGAGGTCTGTATTAAGCTGACAGTATGCGCTTCTCTGAATGACTCATATCCTGACTTTTTCTTTCTAGTGACAAAGCCTAGATCTAGAAGAACCTTCAATTAAGAAACTACGTCAAAATCAGTCACTTGGAAAAAGTACTGCAAGACCGAGAATTTGTGACTTAAATACAATGTTCTCTTTTGA
The DNA here is from genome assembly GCA_004027555.1 of Craseonycteris thonglongyai. Lineage (NCBI taxonomy): Eukaryota > Metazoa > Chordata > Mammalia > Chiroptera > Craseonycteridae > Craseonycteris > Craseonycteris thonglongyai. The sequence continues at coordinate 78,877 of PVKE010000651.1, read as the reverse complement.
AATATTTTCTGGACCACTGGCATTAGCGTTTTTGATCTAATAATTTAGTGCTCAACAGTCTGATATTTTGTAGCTTACAAAATCAGGTACATTAGAATGACCTTTGTACATTTACATGCACACATCTATACAAATATATAAATGCAGAATTTTCATCTGTCAGTATGGAGATTCGCGAACAATTATGAATCTGAAAGGCTTGCTCAGTGTCTCAGCGATAACTAGAGTGCTTCAGTCATTCCATTCATGAACTACCACTTAGCGTTGACTTTGTGAAAGGCATACTGTGCTTGTGGGTGGGGTGAACACAAAGGTGAAAGACACGTTAATGTTGGTATAACCCAGAGGGATGCTGGGATAGCTCAGTGGTTGAGCGCTTGCCTCACAATTGCAAGGTCTGGGGTTTGATGCCCGGCCCCGTTCTGTGCAAATCACATATGCTGAACTGTGGCACAACTGGTAACCTCCAGGATGGCATGGTGCTGAAGGTTCTCGCATCCCATGTGGGAGACCCCTGATTCGGTTCCCACCCCATGTGGTCCCACATCCACCTGTGTGGAACAAAACATGTCACAACTAATGATGTACAACTATGGAGACTAGTCTGGGCCCTCCCCTTTTTTTCTCTTTCTCTCACTTTCTCTCAAAAACAATAAATCCTAAAAAAAAAAAAATATTCAGAGACAGATGCCAAACCCACAGCAACTCCCAGAGCAAGGAATACAGGCAACGGTATGCTCCCCAAACTGCTGGATAGGCCGGACAAACAGCGTCAGCGTCAACTTTCTGGAAGAGAAACTGGCTGAAGACTGTCATCAGAGCCAAGCTCATTAAATTATCAATAGCCACTTAGGAGGATTTTTTGAGCTCAATTTCTCTTACGCTGGAACATTCAGCAAAACAAAACTCTGCCAGAGTGGAGGTTATGCTTCATTGTAATTCCTCTTAAAGATCCAAGGAAGTTTATAGAAACTTACTTTGGAAGATTGAAGAAAATATAAGCTCTGAGATAGTATGTCCTGCTAATTTGATGAGCTGTTAGTGACAACTTAAATGGTTATGAAATACAGGCTTTTAAAATTAGTAACAAAATCTACCTCCTCATCAATATCCATGTTAATTAGCCCAAATATTAAACATTTATACAGAAATCATTCAAAAACACTCTATACCATGCACGAGTTTAGGCAGGCTGCTGGTCCTGAGTGTGGGCCCAGAGATGTTAAGAGTTTTGTGTTGTCTTATTCACAGCAGCAGGTTTTCTGTTACAGGTTTTCTGGGTGAAGATCAGTGTTCTTGGTGAAACCTTCAGCTCGCGACTATAGTCTTCTATCATCTTCACCTCGTGCACCCCCTAATTGACTCCACAAGGTGAAACTTTAGTCTATTGTATCAGTTTCCTACTGCTGCTATAACAACTTACCATCAACTTAAGAAATACAACTTTATTATCTGTCAGTTCTGTACTTTGGAAGTTCGACAAGGGTCTATCCAAACCCATCAAGCCCATGCCCTTAATGAGTGTCCAGATGCTCTAAAATAAGGGATGCAAACCAATTGTAAAGTTACATTAAAATTCTTGAGAAAAGGGGAAGCCGGGATGGCTCAGTGGGTTAAGCTCTCACTTTGCAGCCCCGGGGACTGAAGATCGAATCTCTGCCCTGGCCCATGTGGACCCATATGCTAAACTGGAGTGTGTGTCCCATGCGGGAGGCCCACAGCCCAGTTCCTGCCCTGCACGGCCCCCGCCCACCTGTGTGCAACGAAACTATGTCGAAAACTGATGAACAACTATGGAGACTGCTCTAGGCCCTCCCACTTCTCTCTGTTTCTCTCTGTCAAAACCAATAAAATAAATCTTAAAAAAAAAATTCTTGAGAAAGAGTTAGTGTTTCACGAACTCACACAGTGATGGAGACTTGCTTGTTTCCCACATGAGGGGCCACATGGAGTTTGGACCCGGCAACATCTACACAAGATACACGGGGGAGGATGCTGTTGACATGGGTGCCTCACAAGACAGGTCCTTGAAAAGACCCATGAAAGTGACAAAACATGGCCTCTTTATGGTCATACTGCCAAGGCAAAAGTGAAGTGAGGAGGTGACGTGATGTTACGCAATGGACATAATGCATGGATGTCATGCATGGATATAGTAAGTAGGTAACTTCATTCATTCCTTTTCTAAGAATTGGGGCACAGTCACAATTCTTGCAATTGGATGACAATGTCAGGCAATTGGATATAATCAATAGGTAATTCATTCATTCTTTTTTCTAAGAATAGTCACAATTCCAACTTAAATGATTACAACTTTAAAAAATGAAAATAGTATTCCACCCTTCTTAAAACCCTCCCATTTAGAAAAACTGCAAAAGTCCCCTCACATTTAGATAAAATGCCAACTCCTTACCAGGCCTGCACAACCCCGAGGAGCCCTGCACCTCCTCTCACTGACCTCATCTCCACTCTGACCTTGACTGGTGCTCCAGCCACATGGACCGCGAGCTGAGCTCCGTCCCACCTTTACCACCTCTGCTCATCTGAGCACCCACAAGGCTTGTCCTGCCGATTGTCACATCACCGGCTCCTTGTCATACAGATCTCAGGTTCCACCTACTCCAAACTCTTATTTTAATTCTTGGCGTATTTCAACTCTCTGAGATTTTTCTTGTTAATCGGCTAACTTAGCCCCCAGAGAGCAAGGGAAGAGCCAGTCTAACTTCCTGCCTTATTCTCTGTTCCCAGAACCATGCTGTCAGAGGAGGGACTGGACAATTATGGGTGGTAGGAAAGAAGAGGACAACTGGATTTATACGTGACGGAATCATAGTGTCATTTGTGTTAGACACTAATGGGTTCAAACCGGATTTTACAGCATTGTAGCATCTACTCTCTGTGAACATTTCTATTCAATGTCCATAGAGTAGATCAGTTCAATCAATCTATGTGGCTTTTAAGTTTGTATAACCAACTTCTGGATTGAAAAAGAAACTGGTTAGACATTTTGGTGCAGTGTAGACATTACCTAAACCTCAACATTTTTTTCCCTTGTGTTATCTGCTAGGTGGCCAAAAAGAAGGAGAATAATGACATGACAAATTGCTTTAACCTTAGTGGTTTCAACTGAGTTTGATCAACAACATACACAAAGGTTGAATAAGGGGATGCATATATGAAAAATACTTTAGATAGCCCACTTAGTGCTATTGTTCTTTTGTGAAAGGCATGATGACATTTTAGGTCTGAATTGTGCTCACTAATAATGTGGGCTTTCTCAATAGGTAGAAGTCCCAGAAACCCCCCAAATATCTAAAAGTACAGCATGCATAAAATCACACAGTAAAGCACTCAACAGAGTTGGAAAGAACAACGCAAAGCTAAACTTTCTGCCCCATGCTGGGATGGAAAATACATTTTGTGTAATGGGACTTGAGACATGAAATGTATTTATCATGCCCAGATGGCAAACTGATGAGTGTGAATTTTTTTTTTTTTTAATAAGCAGAATAAATGTCAGGGCAGATAAATCTATCACACACACACACACACACAAATAAAAATAAGAATCTCTTCATAAAAAGCCAATCACACCGGGCCTTGGCCATTTTGTTTTCAGTCAACGTGCATAAAACTCCTTCCTTTTGTCAGCCCTCAGATCTAAATCACACACATTCATCATCCTAAGGTCAAACAATTTTGTGGCTGTGCAGCAGCCCTGGACAAAATCATTAGCTACTCCCTAGGGTTGATCAGCTGGTCTGACAAAGCTCATTGTTTCAGAAGTAGAATGTCACCAGGGCCATTTCCTTAAGCACATTGGCTACTTTGAAAGATTATTTTGCCTACTGGTTAGAATAGTCATTTAATTTAATTTACAACCTAATGGCTGTGTGTCCAGGCTCTAACAGGGTAGAAAAAATTTCAGAGGCAACAATTTTCATAGGGGATTAAAGAGAAAGAATGAAACATGAATCGAGTGAGCTATAGGATGGGGGAAATGAAGCAGCATAGGAGAGGTAAAAGAGTAGAGGCTGGGAAAGTCATGTGGACGGGTTCAAATCCTGGGTTGGCCACTTTGCAGCAACGTAAACCTTGGGCAAGATGTATGGCCTTTTGGAGTCTCAGATTCCTCGTTTATAAAATAGAGATGCCAACTTTTCAGACTGTTGGGGTTCAATGAGGTGATTTATATGAAGCACCTGAGTTGTGTTGGGTACCCAGTAAATAACTGAAACCACAGAGAAGTTTCCTATGCAAAAGTATGAACGAGAAGAATCAAGTAAGCGTTAGACACTTGTGGTGAGGCCTTTTAATTTGCTCTAGAGGTCATTTTGGTTTTCCCTGGTGGTGGCCGATTGGGAGTCATCATGATCTTGCTGCCACTCCCAATGACGTGGGGCCATGTCCTGTGGTCATCGCTTCTGGAACCTTCTTCCAAACACACAGCCATTGTCCTCTCTCCCTTATTAGTGGTGTTGCATATTGGTTTGATAGGATTTCAGATCCACTTGTTTATGACTTTAGTAAAATTATTTCAGCCCACTTGCTCATGACACAGACACACAAAAAAAGTTGTTCTCAGAAATAAAGTTGTTTTGATACAAGAATCACGTAAGCTGTGTCAGAATGTCATTCTCTTGTCTGTTGCGGTTAGTAACAATCAGTCATTTATACATCATAGTGCTTGTCTGCATTTTAGGTGTAGTATATAGTAAGTGTTAAAATGGATCACAAGACCCCAGATCACCTGAAATTTTAGTCATGGCTCTTTTGATACACATGTTGGAAAGGAGGTGGGACTTCTATAATTTAAGCTGAATAGTTAGCATTTCAGGAGATTGCATCATATGAATCCTATTTATTAATACTTCTCTTAGTATATCCTTTGCTAGTAATATTCCTCCTTCCCAATTCTTGCTACATAAGCCTGTATGATATTTTTTAAAGACAGCGATGAAACTTTATTCAGGATCTTGACAACTCCCTCATACCAACCCTAAATTATAATACCGACAACCATGCACACAGTGATCATTACCATCTTCAGCTCTACATCTGTATTCCTGAATTCCCCCTCTGCCACTGCTGCCTCATGGTGACATATGGCCACACACTTTACAGTTCTAAGAAAAGAAAATGTATCTTACGTTAAAAATATGTACGCAGCATGTGGTTGTATAACCGCTAAGATTTGTGTGCTGATGCAGGCAATCACTGTCCCCATTTCAATTGCATTGGTACATGACACTTCAGTCTGACATAATTAGAGTTAGGGAGGGGTGAGTCCCTTGGTCACTACTCCTGTTGAACTATGTGTCATGGATTCATTGTCCCCCTGCTACCCACAGCTGCGTTGGCCCTGAAGACAACAGGTTTGTGCCAAGAGTCTTGCGGTGGGAGAGGTATGCTTGGCATACCTAACACTTCTCCAACATGATCCTAAAATACCGGGCCATCGCTGTTAAAAGTTAAGTGTCAGCCATGGATTGCAGTCTACACTGCAGAGTCACTAAATCTAAGTAGACAGAAACAGAGCAGCCTCCATCATGGTCATGAACAGGCAAAAAGAGTGGCAGCAGTGAAATGTCACGGAAGGAACATGGACTTTGAGGTCAGAGGTAGTAGCCCCTTTGCTTCCTACTATCCGATATCGGCACCGTCTACCATCTCTGAACCTCAGATTTCTCATCTGGAAAACAGGGCTGTAGAGAGGATGAAATAACACCCCCTGTGGACAATAGGTGCTAAAAGTTCACGCACGTCCACTTTTTCCTGAACAAGTTCGGTGCTGTCATCCCTGTGGTGGCAGGTGGGCACAGGTGTGGAGGAGGTGGTTTTCAGGGTGGTATGACAGGACTGGGGAGGGGACTGCAGTTGTGGGCTGACACCTACCGGTTCTGAGTCCAGTTTGTGCCCCACTCCCTTCTGTACCTCCCTCCAGGTAGTTCCCACTGTGACCGCCCGCCCCTGCCTCTGCCTCCCCCACAAGACTTGAAGGCCCTTCAGGGCCTTATCGTTACATCTCCCTGGCCCCAGGGCCTGGCACTGATGGAAGAACAAAAGGAATGACTTTGAGGTATTTGTGTTTGGGTAGACTGGCCATCTGTGATGATTTGGCCACAGAGAATGTTCTAGAACTACAGGATCTGAAGCTGACCCTTTGACAGATGGAGGACCTTGTCCTCCATCATTTACTCCGCCTCCCCTTTCCAAGCCTCAGGAAGAAGGAAGATGAAAAACAAAACAAAACACGACGGGACTTGTTGGGTTGTTAAGAGTTTTGCATTTACCACTTCCTTTTATGGATTGTCTATGTGTTTTATTTTTCATTAGGGAGATGCCTGTTTTCCACGTGGAGTGGTGCTGGGTGAAAGTGTAGGTTTAAATTCCTACCTCACCCCTTGGTGTCCTGGATCATTTGAGTACTTAGCCTCAGTGAGTACATCCTTTTAGCTACATACGTAATGGTGGGAGCCAGAGTGTTGTGAAGGGTTTTGCAAGCGGGACGTGTGGTCCAGCCCCTTCCCTGGGGAGCAGGTGGTACTGCCTGTTGCACACTGGGGAAGCCCCACAGAGGGTAGTGCCTTCTTGTGCGCCGGGGCTTTCAGCACCTTCCTCTCAGGTTACAGATCCTGTGTAGATTTTCCGAGTCCCAGAGTTCGTGTTATAGAAACTGCGATTTGTGAATCCCAAATTTCATAAGAGCAGTGGCAGCAGCAGATGGCCAAAATACATTTCTAATTCACTTAAAACCCGCTCCAAGAAATGAGTTCTCCCGGCACTCTTCCTGCGATTATTTGTCTATACATCTCTTCTACGCCTTCTAAGTAAAATAATTATGGAGAGAGACTGGCTAATGATTCCCTAGGCTGAGAGGCAGCCGCAGTTCCTATTCCACTGTCTTACTTGGGAATCTATGATAATATAATATAAGCCTCTATTACCCAGGAACAAGATGCTTAATTGTGTTGTTTTTCAAGTCTGAGGCTCTTCAGCAATGGTGTAATTTACCTTTATGTCCATGGGATGCTTTCTTATTTTAAAACACATAGCTGCATCAAAAGCAATTGTCAGCTTGAGTCAAAGGCCTAAGGAGTTTCTTCAGCCTTGGTTCTCGGTGCATCTTATGTGTCACAAGCAAAGTTTTAGTAGCAGCTTTAATAAAAGCAACCTGTTATAAACATGACCATGATCCTAGGTAGATTAGAAAATTAATTGACTGAAACTCAATCAAGAAATCTTTATCAGGCAGCTGCCATGGGCAAAAACACTTGATTCAAGTGTTAAGGCTCTTCTCTGAAGATGTTTAAGATCTGGGGAGATGATACATGAGGGGTGTGAGGCAGGTTAGGCTTATGGAGTGAGTCTTCCAAATAGTGTACTTCCGGAAATCAGGGGACAGGTGGAAGAAAGAGTGTGATAGGGGTTCCACCCCCACAGGCTGTTCCCGTCCAAGCTCCGTTCTGGGCAGACAGAAAGTCCAGGGCCCTGGGGCCGACTGGGTAAGGGAACTTGGGGAAGAACTGGGTTGGGTCCTGCCTGTGGGAGAGGGGACCAGGCCCATCTTCTGATACGCTCAATGAGGGGGTGACTGTCTGGAACTGGGCCAGCCAAGAAAATCACGATCCATGTTAGGCTTCCCCCAGGCAGCCAAGAGACTAAACTAAGTATGAATTTTGGTAAACTCCCCTCTCTGTGTTTTTAAGTATTTCCCATCTTATTTTAGTTCTTGGAAGGTTGTTCACTGAGCAGTTAAAATCCATTGCCAGCATGACCACCTTTCAGATAAAACTGTTTTAAGATATGATACCGGGTGGCGTTCAGATGAGACACACAGGTCAGGCTGGGGCGGAATGAGGCCCGTGGTTCTGTTTTAAGGTCCACAGTAAGAATCTAACTCCTCCTCACTCAATGGCTCAGAAAACAGCATAGCAAATGTTCACGAGGCTGGCTTAGGGCATCCTGACGAATCCCCTGTCACTAGCACAGATCAGCCTCAGGCAGAACGTGTTCTTTGTCCTCGAGAGTTTGCCTATGGACACGAAATGCTTGCGGCACTGGACAGAGCCTCCTGGCCCCCACGGCTCTAGCTGGTGGAACATGTGCCACCATCCCTTGACGATTAGGGCCCAGTGTCTGTTTAATGTGACCTTGAGTAAGCCATCAGATTATTCTTTTGTCTCTCTTCAGTGCCACTGGATAGCTATTGATTAATATTTACCGAATGTTCACAATGTCCCAGCTGCCACACTGATGAAAGTAGCTAATTATGTGTTGAAATTGCTGCTATTTGGTTTGGCTGAAAGAGTTTGGGCGACTTGCAACTTTCTGCGGCAGCTTGTGACCGTCATTGCTAGGAGGAATGCCCAGGGCAGTTCCTCCTCCAGGGTAGGGCAGTGCTGGACTGGGTGAGCTCAGAGGTGCAGGCAGCCCCATTCCCCTCCTGCAGGGAACTGCTTCGGGAAAAAATATGCTCTTCCTTACCGAAGAACAGTGGACAGTGTGGATGTATGCTTCCCAGCTAGAGAGCTATGTTATGGCTAACTCCTAGGTGGAGGGAGATACACAGTCTAGGAACGAAAGAGATGTTTTGAAGTAGGACTTCTGTCCAGGAGGCAGATTGTCACAGGAATGTTTCCCCACCCCTGCCAACCCTGTTCTGCCCATTCTGTTGGATTCGATCTTCATTATGGTCTCTGGAAAAGAGAAAGAGAGACTAAGTCTGGGCAGCTTTTAGGACAGGTGTCCCCAAACCCTGGGCCATGGACCAGTACTGTTATGTAGACTGTTAGGAACTGGGCCACCCAGTAGGAGGTGAGCGGTGGGTGGGTGAGCAATGCCTCATTTGTATTTACAGCCGCTCCCCATTGCTCCTATGGCTGCCTGAGCTCCGCCTCCTGTCCTATCAGTGGCGGCATTAGATTCTCATAGGAGCGCAAACCCTATTGTGAACTCCTGTGTGCATCTACACCTCCCCACATCTGTGGACAAACTGTCTTCCACAAAAGTAGTCCCCGTCGCCAGAAAGGTTGGGGACCACTGCTATAGGATACTAGAAATGTATCAGAAACTCTGACGTGAAACAGGTCCACAGATTCTGCAAGGCAGTAGATCGCGGCTGGGGGACCGCGGGTGAGGGGTAGGAGGGCGGAAAATGACCATTAGGAGGCCAGAAAAAAGCTCGCAGGGTTTCCTGATAGCTAAGCACAAGCATATATGAATAAATACCTAAAAGAAAGGCATTTTCCTTTTAATAAGTTTAAACAGCATTTAAAAATAGACAAAATTTAGCAATGAAAATTAGTTCTGCTACAGGAAAAGAGAATTTGTGTGATATGAAGGCAGAGGAGAATATAAAAAATTCTTTTTCTTCCAAAGCAGCTGGTTTAGAAAATCAGTGAATTAGCAATTCACAGTATGGGAAATCCTCATGGTTCATAAAGACATGAAAAGATGCTGCACCTCTCTAGTCAGAAAAGCAAAAATTCAAACAGGGAGATGTCATTTCACTCTCATATTAGCCCAAGTTAAAAGCCGTGAGAAGAACAAGTTTTGGAAAGATGAGGAGGCCCTCATCTGTGGACTTGGCAGTACAATAAAGGTAAAAACGTGCTGCCTTCTGACTCCCTATTCTGCTTCTAGTTGTATGAAGAGCCCTGTACACATGTGTGTAAGGAGATAGATAGAGGAACATTCGTTGCAGCATAGCTGGTAATAATAGAAACAATTTATATGTTCATCAAAAAAAGATAAAAATCAATTATGATATATTTTCCAGTGGAACACCAACTAACATTTAAAAATGAACCTATGGGGAAGCTGCGATGGCTCTCAAGAGCTGGTATGTCAAAATACAAAACAAAGACGTGCCATGTCAGGTTTGTGAATCTAGACAGGACCACTGCGTGAGCTGTCTCCTGGTGGTGACTGTGAGCTCATTTTACACTTTCCCTATGTGGCCCAGTCCCGTCCCCCACCCCCCTCACTTTCATTCCACGAGGGGTCCCTGAAGGTGTCTGAGATGTTCAATTCCTATATAACAGCTCATTTCAAATGGGGAAACCGAGGATCAGAGAGGTGAAGGTGACATCTCACTGTGACATCCAAGAAATCATCCCCCCTGTGGGGGACAAAGGTGCCTGAGGAATTTGATGAGTGTGCACTGAGGGACTTGATAACAACCTGCCTGCTTTTTACTACGTTTTTGTGTTTTGTTTTCTCCCTGTTAAGGAGAGATGATTGTAGAATCAGAAGGAGAAATTTCGAGTTGTTAGAGAATGGCTCTCATTCGCAGCTATAAAAAGGAACGGCACATTTCCCCAGCTGACTGAAATCATAACTCTGGCTTTTATTTTTGGAAAAAGTACTTTTCATCTTGTAAAAATTTAATGGCCTCAGAGCGACGGGGAAGTTCCAAGTGGTTTTCACTGGCTCTTCTCCGGCCACAGCAGAAGCTAGAAGTGCAGGGGAAACACTCCCTCTCCACTGTCTGGATGTTGTCAGTTAACACGCAGCCCCAGCGGGTTCTCCCCACTTCTCGAGCGCCCCTCTGAGCCCAGGGCAGGCCCGGCCTCTGGGTCCGACGGCTGATGCTGACACTGACCTTCCGTGCGCATAGTTGTGCTTTCTGTCTACAGATGTCTGACGTCTTCTTGACTTCCTCTAAGACTTGGAATGAGCAGGTTTCCTTCTACTTTGCTGTCAATCTAAAATGATCATACATCTGATTGTTCATGTAAGACTCCAGGCGGGGCTTCTGGAACTCGACCATGCATAGGAGTCACCAGGGGACCTCGTTCCATGCAGATCTGATCCTGTGGGTGTGGGTGGGCCTGAGAGGTGGTCAGGCTCCCCGATGAGGCTGATGTGGCTGGTCCATGGCCCACGCCTTGAGGAGCAAGGCAGGGGCCAGGCTAAGAGGAGGGAAAAGACAAAGCTTCATTCTCTGAGGGCGGGCCGGGTCTGTCCTGGCCCAAGATGATGACCGGTCACCCGGGCCTTGCTGGGGGGACAGCCCTACTCTGGCTGTGGCTGCCGATGTAGCAGGGGCCTGGGAGGATCACGGTGTGTTCCTTTGTGGAAGAATATGACAGTGACCGTAGCCCTTGTTGTCAGGAGGCCAGTTCTGGAGTATGGGAGTGTAAGATCAGAGAGGGCTGGGGGCAAGCACTCCATGGGATCCAGAAAGCCTGATGCCTCATCCGTGGGGTGCTTGCTGGGAGGCTGGGACACGCTAGGTATCACGAGCAAGAGGATGCACATGCCGGCAGTCCATTCCAAGAGTTTTCCTCGTTGCAGGCTGCAGGGAATGAAATGCAGCCCCTGAGTGCCAGGCCTGTTGGCCCGAGTCCCCAGCACACAGATGGTGTCACCGTCGGGCCCGCCCCCTCCTGCTCCCGACACAGAGGTGATGAGCACCTCTGACAGATGTTGGCTTCCAGCGGCCCACGAGAGCCTAGTCACAGGGTAAACGTTTCATCTCCTCAGCTGGTCCTGTCACTGCTTTGTCTCCGAACAACTGTCCTCCTGCAGGGTTTTGCACCACCTCTCCATGCTTTAGGTGAGAAGTGTTTGATGGGTTGGGGCCGTTGATGGGCAGGGGCTGTGTTTGATGGGCAGGGGCCGTGTTTGATGGGCAGGGGCCGTGTTTGATGGGCAGGGCCTGTGTTTGATGGGCAGGGGCCGTGTTTGATGGGCAGGGCCCGTGTTTGATGGGCAGGGGCCGTGTTTGATGCGCAGGGCCTGTGTTTGATGGGCAGGGGCCGTGTTTGATGGGCAGGTGCCGTGTTTGATGGGCAGGGGCTGTGTTTGATGGGCAGGGGCCGTATTTGATGGGCAGGGCCTATGTTTGATGGGCAGGGGCTGTGCTTGATGGGTAGGGGCCATATTTGATGGGCAGGGGCCATGTTTGATGGGCAGGTCCTGTGTTTGATGGGCAGGGGTCATGTTAGATGGGCAGGGCCTGTGTTTGATGGGCAGGGCCGGGCTGCCCTGGCCTCCCAAGGCCAGCCCTGCCTGCCGTTTATCCACAGTGGGAGAAGCCCTGGGTGGAAACCAGACTGGCTGACCATTAGTCAGGACACCCCAGTGGGTGTCTTCTACTCCTTACAGCTCAGACACATGGTGAGAGGCTCTGGGCCCACGTTCATCGGTGGTGGGAACACAGTGGGACCTTCAGGTCTCATTTCAGGACAATGTTGATGACTGCAGAATGTCTCCACCTACTGCCCGCCCTCTACAGCGAAGCCACTCCACCTGAGCCGCTTCCTACATCATTTTGGGCAGTGGTCAATATATATTTGAAGACATGAGAATCAAGTCCTACACAAACCAAGGAAGTTGAAGGAAACGGAGGGCTCCAGCTGACAAAAGCGCAGATAAGCCTAATTCATTTTAAATTGAAGAAGCGAATGAGCATAATGAGGCCAGTCCACACTTGCCTACGGACGTGCTTTCTGCAAACAAGGGAGATGCTACACACTGGATATTTCACGGGATACCCAAACTGTCAGAACTGTACACAACACTTGATCGGCTGTCAGCAAACGGGAATTCAGGACATGTGATTCCAGGGGAGAAGTTTAAATCTGCATGGAAAGGCTCAGCTTCAGGGAGGTGGGCTCACAGGTATCACTTGGGCAGGTACTGGGCCTGCCACGAGCCTCCGCAGGTCCGGCTGTATGGCCGTGATTCTGCCAGAGGGAGCTATGGACTGGCCTTTGTTCTAAAGAGAACGTGGTGCCGGACCATGGACCGGCCACACACTTGTACACCGAGCACCAAATGGTTCCCTCTTCTCTTTCCCACGTGCTCCTCACTACGATCTGTTTCCTGCTCCCTTGTTGCCAGAGGCCCTTAGGGAGAAGCTACTTTGCACCTGGCATTTCTGTGGATCTCGTTCCCACGGGCAGGGGCAAGGGGCACTGTCTTTACTGTTCCAACAAGGGGAAAACAGAACTTAAGAGAGCTGAGGCCTTTTGTTTGTGTGTTAAGTCAAAGGCTGTGTGGCATACGCGTGGCACAGCCAGGTTTCAAAGTCATGTGGACTCTAAGGCCCGTGTCCTCTCTGTTGGGCCTGCTACACCGTGAAGGGGATGGGGGTCCCCGTCATGCATGGGCTGCCTTGCAGTCCATAAAGAAATGCAGCCCCGGTCCCCCACATGCCACACGGTTCCCCCTCGGGGTGGTGGGAGGAAGTGTGTACCTGCAGTCCTGGCCATTTTGCTTCCTTTCAAGTGTGGATTTCAACGAGTGAGGGCTGTGGTCCGCCCTCCTCCAGTGCTGCATGTTTTAGAAGATTCTGTGCTAGGACTTTCTTGTCTTCTTGGTAGCGGAATTGCTTTACGCTAATGAGATCAGATTAGCCACAGGATGAAGACCACGTTCCTGACTTTTATGCCCCTCTTTCACGCAAAGCTAACCATTTCTGTTTTAAGAAGCTGCTCTCTGTTCTGCAAAGAACATCTTGCTACTATTAACTATTGTGTGCCACTCACAAGTTACCAAGTGACAGTCATTTTCAGGATGTAGATAAGTCACAGAAACCTCCCCAGATTTATAAATGAAATCTAAGGACTTCTAACCACCTCTCCCACCCCTCCTGCCAGTGACAATATTTTGTCCCCAGAACTAAACAACAGCTCAGTGAGAGGTTCTCACTCTGCACACACTGCTACCACATCAGAACTGATGGGGGAAGGATGAAACCATGAAGATGCACATCAAAGAAAGTCACCAAGCCCTGTACCTCTTCAAGGCTGACTAGGAGGTGTCTGGAATCGGGCTTTTCTGATAGAGCCATGTCCCCGAGAAAGGTGGCCAGCACCCTTCCGGCTGAGAACTTGTCAGTTATAATCACAGTTGCGCAGAGACACCTATTTATACTCAGACGTTGCCCAAAGAAGCAATTTTCACAAAATGGCCCACGCTCTCATTTCCCAAAGACACTCTCTGTGGGCACAGCTTCAAAGGTTCGACAGCCCGCATGATAGCGATTACCTGGCCTGAGAATTCTTTACCTGTGAGCACGTTGTTTTTGAACATGGAGAGGCCACCCTCCAAAGTGGAGGAAAGGGCAGGCAGGATGGATCCTCTCAATAGAACTCCTAACATAGGTCACAATTCTCCTCCATGGTGCAATGAGGTTGTCTGATGATTCTTACTAGCAAGAATCAGAAGAGGAATTCTGAAGTCTGATTTGATGAAGATGCCATAGGAACTTAAACTATTGCATCTCCGATCACACACGTGTATTTTCTGCAGCAACTGCTAGCTTGCTGCACATCAGCAAGACAAATTTAAAATAAAAGTACAGTGCGTAGCTTATTTATTCATTCAAATCATATGGATTGAAAGCCCCTTTTTCAATTTGAGAGTCTTGCTGATGTTAATAGCAAAGGAAGAGCTTAGGGGGAAAGAATGGAATTAGGAATGTTCTCCGAAAGCCGAGATTGCTCAACAGGTTGAGAGCTTGCCTTGCAACTGCCGGGTCCAGGAATCGAGTCTCAGTCCCGGCCCACGGAAGCCCTCCTGCTGAACTGCGGCATGCAATTGGTGGCCACCGGGATGGCAGCAAGGATTTTGCCTCCCATGTGGGACACCCCTGATTTGGTTCCACGCCCTGAGGCCCCATGTCCACCTGTGTAGAATGAAACTATGTTAAAAAACCAAAACAAAACCAAAACTAATGATGTACAACTATGGAGGCTGCTCTGGGCCCTCCCCACTTCTCTCTTGTCTTTTTCTGCCCCTCTCGCTCACCGCTCAAACAATAAAATGAATCTTCAAAAGAAAAAAGGAATCTTCCAGTATGAAGAGAGATTAGAGTGACTACAAGAGTAAGTCCTATTGGATAAATTCAATTCCATTCAAAGGCCTAACATTTACTAGTGACTACTGTGTAGTAACACTAGAATGGGAAAGGTTGGGGATACAAAAAATACAAGTAATGTGTACCTTCCAGAAGCTGGCCATCTAAGATACATGCTGGGAAAAGTTATAGTTATGACTTATTAGTTAGAAGCTCCTGCTCGTAGGAAATATTTGTTATTTTTGTGAGGCTTGTCACCATTAAGTACATCTGTGGAGATGTTCCAAATGTTGAAGACTCTGTAAGGCGTTCATTCCTTCAACAAACATCTACCGATAGCTTTTCTACGTGAGGCACTGAACACTTCCCTGCACATAATTTTCAGCTTCTTCGGTAATAGCGATGATTCCTGTGTGTCATGCTTTTGGTTGTCATCAACATGGTTCTATGTCCGTTATCTCATTTGTTCTTCCAGCAATCCTGTGAGGTTGGCAGGGCAGAGATTATTACAGATGATGAAACTCAGAAACGCTACGTGCCAGGCTCAAGGTCACATAGCTAGTATTAAAAAAAAAAAAAAAAGGAGTTAGAAGTCACCTCCTATGACTCCATTTTATGTGGTTTTCTGTACATCACAAATTTGCTGTTCCTATTAATAGCTACCATTTAGTTAGTGCTTTGAAGCAGGCAATAGGCAAAGTACTTTGTATATATTTCATTTAAATCCTCATGATTACAATTTATGAGGATGCCAACACTTACATAAATTAATTTGCTCAAGGTCCTATAAGTCAAAGTGACATTGGAGCCACTAGCTGACACTACTGCTCATACCAGGACACCCAGCTTCCTTTTGATGAAAATGCAGTATGTAGAGTGTCCAAGTTGTCCCTAACATGGTTGTGTGGTCCACTAGGTGCGGTGTGCACTGCCCAGGGCTGTGACATTTACAGGGGCCCACCAAATGTTTTAATTTTAAGTTCACTGAACATCGGAAGGAAAATGAATGCAACAACTGATGTGAGGGAGGTCCGGAAACTATCCAGCCATGTCATACAAGAAATAGAGGCATTTATGGCTGGATTTTTTTCCAGACAGCCTTCGTATAATAAAAATTCAGCCTGGGTTATTCCAATGCAGCCGTAAAATATAATTTTTTTATATATCTGCAATGGAAGGAGGGGCCCACAAAGGCAAAAGTGAGTAAGGCCCATGAAAGTAAAAATGCAGCCCTACCCCATTGCCTGCTTCCTGATGCCTATAAGCCCTCAAAGATGGTCAGTGAGTTCCGTTTGTGCCTGCTTCTCCCTCCACACCCTGTAGCTGGCTGGGAAGCATATGGCCTCTTAAACCCGTTGCTGTCAGCACCCACAGCGGGCAAGTCAACCAGCCTCCGCTGTTGACTTTTTTCTCCCCATGACAGTGAGAGAACTGGTTGGTGCTGAAAGGTCACCTTCCCGGGCAATCAATTTCTTCTACCACCAATGCTGGCCACTGGCCTCGTTCTGAGTTTGATAAATGAGGACTTGGAAGGAAGAAAGACCCACTATCGCACTGAAGGGTGCTTTGGTTGGTGGTGGGTGGTGGTGACATTGGGACCCAGGAAGGAGTCACAGTTCAATCTTCAAGTGGCTGGATGGAGCCTCCCGTTGACACAGGTGTGCACCTTTGGCTCAAAGATGTCTTCTCCCGGTACTCCACCAGTGTTCTCTGGTTTGACTGCTTTTACTTTTCTCACCAAACCCATTCAGAACAGTGCATTTTATGTCTTCCTGTCTGGGCTGGGGCTCAGGCAACGAGGGTAGTATTAAAAAAAAATGTTCACTTAAAATAGAGCGTTAAGGCCCAAAGAGTCTCTTTGTAACAAGGTCCTTATTAGAATTGGAAAACATGGATGTGCAATAATTAATTATAACATATAATGAATTGGGAAACTGGCATAAAACCAAAACCAACCTCCACTGGCTTGTAGATTCTTGCTTCACCGACCAATGACATGGATGTCTGCCATGTTTATATCATTCATCTTAAAGACTTGGGCAGAACTTTTTCTGCAAATCTTTGTAAGGTAAAAGGTGGAAAGAAGATATAGTAATAGCCAAGTAATGTTGGAATATACCTAGAGTGTGTGGCCATTGCTTTTCTGTTTCAGCCTAGAGAACAACAGTAATGATGCCATCTTCATTTGACATAAAAGAAAAAGAGTCTTTGCAATGTGATGCCGTCACTAGGTGGATGGCTCAGGGTACACATTGTCTATTGTGGGTTAACGGCTCACTTTATTATTACTTTTTTAATGTTCTTTTTTTACTTCACAACTAATAAAAATTTTACTCATCCTGTTATCCCTAACCATAATAATAAACTCACCAGTTCAATCTTATAGACCTTACAATTAAAAAGAAAAACAAACTCCATGGTATACTTCAGACCTCACTAAAATAATTGGTTCATTACTTCTCCTTGGGTTTCAGTTTCCTTATTTTTATTTATTTTTCTAGTTTCAGAATTGTTATTTTCCCCCATTACAGTTGACATTCAATATTATTTTATATCAGTGTATGTACAGCATAATTGTGAATCGTTTGTAATTTATGAAGTGATCCTCCCTGTAAGTAGCCACCTGGAACCATACGTATTATTACAATATGATTACTGACTATATTTTCTGTGCTGTACTTTATAATCCTGTGACTAATTCATCACGACCAATTTGTACTTCTTAATCCCTTCCCCTTTGCACCCAATCCTCCAGCTGCCCTCGTCTGGTAACCATCAGCTTGTTCTCTGTATCTGTGCATCCTAACAGCTCACTTTAATCGTGAGTGATGGGTTCACCCGATTGAAACCCCAATAATCTAGAGCAAAAATTGTCCCAGCACACTAGTTAGTTAGGTTCATGAGAAACGTAGCCTGTAGCACTGTGAGCTATACTCTTATAAAGGTCTCTTTCTAGAGCACAGACTCATTTGACTAATATAAGTCTAAACAAGAGCCGTTATTTATTATCAAGAAAATCCATGGCCTGCAGCTTTAAGACCTGCCCACATAGCACTGACTGCCAAAAATAAATGTAAGAACAGTTTCCTTTAAACTGCTTGAATATTCATATCTGGAGCTGCCTGACTTCTCATAGAGAGCCATATGCTTTACGATATGGTACTTAGTGATAGATTTAATTAGGTGTAACTTGTAGACAGAACGATGTCTACAAGAGAGGAAAACGAAGAGGCTCATAAATAGATGAGCAATTGACTAACACAAGACCATAGCATCGACTCCTTCGTTCACTCGTCCATCATTACTTATTAAGCTCTTCTCTATGCCAGATAGACGTAGTGCTAGCCAGTTTGGGATGCAGACATTTGGACTCAGGGCGGAAAGCCACAGCCCGTCCTCCAGGAATGTGTCCTTTGCGATGGTGCCAGCACAGGTGTATAGAGGGGCTGGGACAGCCCAGAAAAAGGTACCGAGCATAGGCTGAGGGGTCAGGGATGGGTTCCCAAAGAAGATGGCATGCGAACTAAATCCTTTTCAAAGCCTGCAACTGACTTAACAAGGTGTCCCACTGTTTTTTAATAATACTTCCCCACCTGTTTTAAAGCACTAAAGTTGATAAGAATTCTGCTTTTCTTTTAAACACTAACCGGTAAAGTAGAAGGTGTCAGTAACTGCAGTTGTGGTCACTGGCAAGAAGTCCGCCCACTTCTCTGAATACCCCGGCAAGTGGACCCTGGGAAGTCCCAGACTGTTATCTTGACAAAAGTGTGTAGCTATAAGGACGGCTCTGTGTGAAACGTGTTCAACCAGAGCAGCTGCAATACCGAGGACGTTCTGAGGTTTCCTTTTAAGCTTTTAAATCCCCAAGTCAAGTACCCCTGGGGTGGAAAACTCGATAATTCTGGGATCCTGTGAATGCCTCTATTGCACCTGTTATGCAAAGGTGGTCAGTAGACATTTAAATTGGGTCATGGAACCAGAGGTGGAAATAAATCTTTGCAAATGTACTTAAAGGACAGTTTCCATCTTTGAAGCTTTTGCTCCATTGACTTTTCCGACAGGAGACGCTAGTGATGGGGATGCCCTTCCGTGGTTGGGGTGTTTATCTAGGCCAGTGGTCGGCAAACTGTGGCTCGTGAGCTGCAGCGAGCCGCAGTTTGCCGACCACTGATCTAGGCTGACCATACATACTGCTTTAAATGGGACAAAACCATTTTTTTTCTGTCCCATTTCAAATGGTACGTATGGTCAGCCGAATCTCACGGGGCTACATTCAAGGTAGGCTGACCATACGTACCGTTTGAAATGGAACAGAATAAAAAGACCCTGTCCCATTTCAAATGGTACGTATGGTCAGCCTACATTTAACATTTCTGTTTTCAAGTAGATGGCTCTTGGTTTTAACTGGAACTGGGACGAAGGGCTTGTCAGTCATGCGTGGGAAGAGTAGAGTGGCATTAACACAGTAAAGGTTTCATAATGAGAACTGTTCTTTTTTAAAAATTTTTTAATAATAAGTCATAATATTTAGTTACCCAGACTATTTGTTAGATTTTCCCATTACTGATTGCTCCCTATAGTCCTCACGTCAAAATTTGAATGTACAGGTAGATTCTGCATATTTGGTCCCTACTGAAATGGATAATTGCTTGAGAAAACGTTCATTGAGTGACCACAGTGGGAGATGTCTTGAGCCAGGAGCTGGGAGATGGTAAAGAAGATTATGGCTGCCTTCATGGACCTCAAGTTATAGGGTGAGAGGCGGATAGTAACGCACACACTATTGCAAACACATTATTGTAAGTAGTGTCGAGCACCATAAACAAAGGGACAAAGTCAAATTAGAGAGGATAGGAGGAGGTAGGGGGTTACTTAGGGTGGTCAGAGACCGCTTTGCTATGGAAGTGACATTTCAGAGACCAGAAAACCCACTGAGCCATCCTGGCCTCCCCTCTGATTCCTTCTCATACCCGTTTCGCTAGACCAATCAGAATCCTTTTTGAGAGGCTTAATTAAGCAGGGCTCTAATAGAGCCTGACCCGTAGCAATTTCTTCGCAAGTGCTCTTAAAGGAAACTTAGTGGTTAATCAAGCCATCACAGGAGAGGAAATGCTGGGAATGGCTCCACGTAAGAGGCTATATATAGAATCCTATTTTAGTTACCCTCTGTCTTTCTGTTATTTTCCATATCTGTACTGGTAAATTACAGGTCAGGACACATCTGTATTCACGGAAAGCAACAAAACCTTCCTGATCTCTATTCTTGATCATTAGCTCAGAGCTCACACTCGTCTTAAAACATGCACATGGTAGATAATATACGCTCTGGCTGAACTTAATGGAAACTCAATAAATTATTTATGCCTCCTCTACGGCAGGCAGAAGAGTGTCTACTAAAGAAACTTGCAGAGGAGTGTTTTTTTTTTTTCCTCCTTTGGTGTTTGTTTCTGTTTTTATGAACCAGAAGAGATAAAAAGAAAATATATCTTCAGAATAAATAGCCTTGAAAGATATAAAAGATGAACTTTAGAACAAAGTAGTTTCATGTTTTCATAGATTTGCTTGGAGCATGTTTTTTCTTTTTAAAGATCTATTTTATTGTTTTGAGAGGTAAGACAGAGAGAAAGAGAGAGAGAGACAGAGACAGAGAAGGGGGAAGAGCCCAGAACAGTCTCCATAATTGCACATCATTAGTTGTGACATGGTTTCCTTCCACACAGGTGGATGTGGGGCTGTGCGGGGTCGGAACCAAACTGGGGGCCTCCCTCACGGGAGGTGAGAACCTTTGCCTTCCTGGTGGTTACCAGTTGTGCCTCAGTTCAACATATGGATTGCATAGGCTGGGGCTGGGAATGTAACCCCAGACCTGGCAATTGCGAGGCAAGTGCTCAACTTCTGAGCTATCCTGGCATCCCGAGCATGGTTTTTCTTAATAAGGAGCATGAAAGAGTTGATACTGGCCCCCTGGGTGGGACAGTGGGTGGACCACTGGACTTTTCCACCTGATGAAGAACGACAACTCATTTAATAACTTCTGCATCATTTAAGCTCTGATTCCATCACCTTACCCACCACCCAGCATTCCACCCAGGAGCTGCAACTGGTTTGAGCCAGGGTCAGTGATCAGTTGAGGCAACTGGGAGGCAGGCTGGAATTAGGTTTTAGAAAATGGTGATTTTTTCCTTTGCTCCTTGGAGTACGTGTGCATAAAGCTCTTATGGGGCTTTGGCACACTGATCACGGTTAGTCACACTTTCACAAGCTGGCAGCCTGTCAGTGGACTCTCTTCTCAGAGGCTGGAGGCCCAGGTGGAGGACTATCACCCCTTCTGTGAAAAGAATGTCCTCTGCATACAGACACCAATTCTTGGATCGCTGACCACTCATGACAACATGCTGTGGAGCGCTCAGGTTGAGTGACCGCTTAAGGGACTGTATGGGGATAGGGAAGCTGATACAAAAGGCTGGCTTTTTTATCTTTTATTATTATTTTTGGATGCATTAATTGACTTGGGTTTTTGGATAATACTATGGCGTGATTTATGAAACCCATTAAAATACACGAAAATTTAATACAAATTCTACAAATTCAGAATGTATTATCATCATTTTGAAGGGCCCAAGCTGGGTTTGGCTTATATTTTCTGCTTGGTTAAACACTTTCTTACTAGTGTAAAATTAATAGTGCAAACCAGATTGCAGAGCAAGTGTTTAAAATACTGAAAGGACAAATTGTTTTCAGCACTGACAAGCCCTGGACTGGAGGAGGGCTGTTTACATAGAAACAAATGACATGCTGCTTATTAACCATTAGAATGCATTAATTAAATCAGGTCTTCCCTACTAGGCAACACCGAATTGGCTTAATATGAGTTTGTGTATGGTTTTCTGAGCGAACAAAACTGCACTTCTTAACATTCTATCACGATTAAAAAGAAAACCCGTTGGAATGGTGCGAAACGTATGAGATTGAGAATCAGAAAAATCTGGATTTGCACCGCAGTCTTTTCTTTGAACTCTCTTTGTGACTTAGCTAGGGTGGCTTACTCTGTCTGAACCTCATTTTGTCTTAGGTAAAGTAGAAGTTCTCGACTGATTTGTGAGTTATCAGTTCTATGGAAAGCCATTAGAACCACTGCTAGTGAATAATAAGGACTCTTTGTGATCTTATTCAGGGGCGACCAACCTTTTGGCCACATTGGAAGAACAATTGTCTTGGGCCACACATAAAATATACTAAGATTAACAATAAATAGCTAATGAGCTAAAAAAAAAAAAGAAAAAGATAATTGCAGAAAGATCTCATAATGGTTTCAGGAAGTTGACGAATTGTGTTGGGCCACATTCAAAGCTTTCCTGAGCCGCATGGGGCCCTTGGGCTGTGGGTTGGACACGCTTGATCTAAATAGCTTTTGGGTTAGAGGGGTAGAAACGTAACTCTGCGGAAATACAGCACAATCTCACAAGCTGTAGAGAAAGTAAGCAAGAATGGTGATTTGATTAATGACAGTTATAGTAAAAATGACAGTTTTCATTTACTGAGTACTAGCTACGATGGAATCCTCTTTTTATAAATGAGAAAACTCTGAAACTACCATCCTTTATAATTTTAGTGTTCAAGTCAGCAGCCTAGAGTTAGAAGAGAAAAAAGATTCTTATATATATATATATATATATATATATATATATATATATATATACACACACACACACACACACACACATACACACATACATATAATCATAAAAATCATGCTATCTCTTTAATATGTAAATATTTTGGAAATTTTCATGTTTTAAATAATCAACAGCAATTAACATTTTTATAAATTGTAGTTTTCATGCAAAAATATTAAGCAAAGATTGGACTATATAAAGGCCCCTTTTAACTAAAGTCCACAGCTGTCAAAAATAATGGCAAGTTCATGACTTTTATTTCTATTTCCATCTTTATTTATATCTAAAAATGAGTGATATGTTTAAATAATAATTAAAAAAATTAAATTTGGCTTGTCTCTAGACTTGAAGAAATTAAAATGGTGGCCATTTCCTATGTTTCTTTGAGTTTCGAATTTCTAGGGTTTTTCAATGAAATCAACACCCAACCAAGCATTTTAACTTGGTAACACGTTTGATAAGGACAGTCTTTGGCTACAGGGGACGTAATTATCCCTATTTCATAGAGCATTCATGGGCATTAGGAAGTGACCTCAAGTAACAGTAAGATTTAAGCACAGCACTTACTTTAGTACGGTTATCAAACTTTTGTGAAGTAGTCTTTGATTTGCTGTTTTTCGAAGGTCAAGCAAATTGAGGTTTTGGTAAGGAGCAAACCTGATGTGGGCCGGTGAGGTGCCCACAGAGCCCCTCCAGGCAGGGTCAATGCTAAAACCAGGCGGGGTCAATGCTAAAACCAGGCGGGGACAGCGCCCACATCCGGCTACAAGTCTCAGTGCATTACTGCTTTTGAGCTGTCAAGACCCCTCTGGAGAGCTTTTATGTCTCAGGACCAGTCTCTGGGGAATGGTGCTGTAACTACCTCTGAAAGGCTGCAAGTAAGAGGTGTTGTAAGCCTTTCTTGGCTTTAAATTGCATTGATATGATCAAATTCTTATTTTTACCTAAATTGCATTATTACAAGTGACATAATGGCTTTGCGGTTAGAAATATACAGACAAATCACAATTTGTGAATTTGATCATTTTGATTTGTTTCCACTGGGGCCATTAGCAAATGTCTAGAAGCTCAACGTTCATAAATGGCTTCTGTTCTGACAAGATAAACACTTACACTGAAAAGGAAGAAAAGTCACTCTTTTTACTATGAATTGTGCTGTTCTCAGAACAAAGAAATGAATATACACAGAGAAGAAATCTCCTTTGTCCTAGTTTTTCAGGAAGGATATAATGTGTGGATTCTTCTAAACTAGACAATTCACTACGAACCTACTTATTTGTGAGCAGCTACTGTATGCTCAACAGTTTGTAAGGTACTTTAGTGTTATTAAAAAATAAGACAGTCCTTGATTTGGAGTAGTTTACATCTTACACACATGCATGCACATAATAAAACAAGCTGGGTATAATTATAGGCAGCATGGATTAGCTAGTATCACAGAGTAAAAATATGTTAGAACACCTAAAAATTTTATATGGGCCCATTGGTTATCTGATCTGAGAATGACTGAAAGAACAAACAAAACAAAATAAAAATAAACCCAAACGTACGCTACTATCACCACCAAAACCAACAACAAAACTCAAACAGCAATTACATACTTTGAAAGATGATCAAGTAATTAATGCATTCAATACTATGTATTGGGAACCTACAGTATGCGAAATACATGATAATATAAATAGCAATGATCTTGAACTGAATGTATGATCCCTTGGTTAGGTGGACCCAGTTTAAAAGGATTCTCAGTATTCTTAAAGACTGCACATTTTAAGTATATTCTGGTTCATTTGGTATTGTTTGTTTTCTGTTGTGTACACCTGTCCTTAAATAATGTGAAACGTTTTATCCAAGTGCTGAATTGAACGGAGAACACAATGATGGTGGAGGGCAGTCTAATCAGAGAAGACTTCTTGGAGGAGGGCAACATTTGAAACCAAGTTTTATTTTTTATGTTATTTTTTTAAAATATTTATTTTATTGATTTTGACAGACAGAGAGAGACAGAGACAGAGAGAAGTAGGAAGGCTCAGAACAGTCTCCTAGTGGTACATGATTAGTTTTCAACATAGTTTCATTTCACACAGGTGGGTGGGGGGTCTATACAGGGCAGGAACTGGGAGGGGGCCACTCCCCAGTTCAGCATATGGGTCTGCACAGGCCGGGGCCTGGATTCGATCCTCGGTCCCCAGGGCAGCAAAGCGAGCGCTTAACTCGCTAAGCCATCCCGGCTTCCCCGAAATCAAGTTTTAAAGGAAACATTCGACATGAACTGCTGGACTGAAGCAGGGAAGGCACTTCTGCAAAGAAGACTGGGATGAGCAAAGGCTCTGAGACAACTCCTAAGAAAACAGTGCTGCTTGATAACAGCCCGTGTTTGAATTCTCTTTGCTTGCTACCCCTTGAGGAACCTCAGGTCTGAGCCTTTTGATGCTCTTCTCATCAGTAAGGGGGCAATGACCATGACAAAACCCGCCACCCTCTTTGTTCCCCACAGGAACAAACACTTTTGTGTCCCAGGTTTACACTGAGATTCTCCCCCCCCACCCCCCCACCCCTCGGAGACTCATGGTTTACACATTGGAGACATTATTGTGAAAGCCAAAGGTCTCAGGACATGTTGCGGGAGCAATCATCTTAGCATTTGTATAATCCTATATCTGCACGGTGGCAAACAACACTCAAAGCTCCATTCTTAAAGCCAAGAGTAATTTAAAGGTCGCACAAAACAGAGATTCTGGGGACTGCTTTGGAGAGTCTGCATTTATTCACAGAAAGTTGTCAGGGGGAGAGGGGCACCTCACACCTCAGAAGACAATCTGTAGCCAAGAGGAGAAGGAAGCCACAATACAAGCCGATCTCCCAGGGGGTCCCATTCAGTAATCACTTTACAGCGGAGATTCTGGGGGTGGGGTGGGGGCTTATAGGTAGATATAGTGACAACTATCTTGAAACCTTATACGTTACCCAACTTGTTCCAAAACTTTTCTTGATAAGCTTCCTTTTACTACAGGGCTGGGACCATGGCGTGAAGCTGTGGAGAAAAGCAAATTTGTGCTGCCAGTTCTGCACAAGTGGGAAAATTCCAGCTTAGCTTCTGTGCCTTAACACTTTCAAAATGCCGTGATGAAAAATAATTGAACAGCTTCCGTAAAAAAATAAAATAAAATAAAATAAAAAAGGCTACATTGCACATTAGGGTAAAGAGTACAAGTTACTCCTAGATCTCAGCATTTTTTTTTTCTTGGAAAAGTATTCTTCTTTTTATAAAAATTAGTGTAGTGCTGTTTTTAATGGACTTAATCATGATCTCCTTTTAAGACATATTTTAAAATTATACATCTCATAAAATATGATTGGGCCCATGTAATTTAATTTGGTTAATCCTTTCAACATGCTTTAAAAACTCATCATTTTAAAAAATGGGAACTATGAATTAAAAGGAAAACATGCGGATTTATATGAGTTACCATTCTTTCTGCTAATTTAAAGCACTGCACATGTATTATTGTATGACTACTGATGATGCAAAAGATAAAGGAACTAGCAAAACAGTTTTAATACGAGAGTCAAACAGATAAGGTTTAGCAACTTGTCCAGCATAACTTATAACGCTGGAGACAAGAACCTCAGTTTTACTCTAGCGGTTACTTTGAAAACATCAGCTAAGGGTCCCTTTTTTGAGGCACCTAGGAGAAAGGGGAGGCGCTGGCAATCCGCGTGGACATCCCTTGTGCGCTACTTACTAATACAAAATCTTGAGCAACTTACAAAACCAAGCCAAACCTCAGTTTCTTCATCGCAAAATATGCTGTTGGGAGAGTTAAATTAGATAACATATGCACAGGGCCAAAAAGATATTAAGTGTTTTGATGTAGGATCTGCCTTCCAAGTTTGGTGCATCTTGAGAATTAGGTCAAGCCCAGGTGTGATCTCTCACTGGGATGAATGAGGTCCTTTACCTTTCCCCCCAGATTCTTCCTCACCCTTCCGTCCATTTACTGCCTGCCACCTTGCCCTGCGGTTTCCATTTCATCTACCACCTCTGTCGCCAGCCACCAGTCATGTGAACCTCTGGTAACCAACCACCTGACCGGCACGAGCGACGGTAACATTTTAACTCTCTGTGAGCTCACTCTGGCCATTCCTCCAGAGTCATTGATGGCCAGATGCCCTTACGTTCTACCCTCCACTCACAAAGGTCTTCATCCAGTTCCTGGCAAGTCTAGCTACCGGGAGCCAAGACCACCACACCATCTCTTACATTTCAGTCTGCCACGTGCTCTTTCTTTGGCCCGGCTGTTCAGTCCCTTTCTATTTAACTGGGCACTTCCTACTCCTCCTTCAACTTTCACTTAATGACCCTTCCTTGGGAAGGCCTCCATTGAGACCTGGGCCAGGTTCCATTCCGTTTCTAAAAACTCTCACACCCTTCACCGTACACACCAGACTCCTTAAGGGCCTAGCGTCCCCAAGTGGCTGCATGTTCCTTCAAGGCAGTGATTGTACCTCCCAGAGCCCAGCACAAGGTCTGCACATAATACGTGCTCAATAAATATTTAGTAAGCAAATGAGTAAAAGAAGTAAATAAAATACGATTAAATGTCTCAATCTATACAGGCCAGCCTTTGAACTAGGTGTAATAGATGAGCAGGCAGATTAAGGAGAATCATAGTCTTTCTGTTCAACTAATTTACTTCTGTGTTTCCAAATGCATGTGTGTTGGGGGAGGAAGGCAAGGTCTGTTGTTGAATGTCACTCACTCAGTGAGATTAATAAATCGATCAGGTGAGAAAAGCTCTCATGCTGATTCTGGTAGCAAGGGAAGAAATGCTGTTACCAGGCAAAATATGCGAGTTGTTGGCTTTTCCATTCTGAAATATATATTGTGCAGAATTAACAAAAAGTCAGCTTACAACGCTCTTTACCTGCATCCAGCTATCTCATATGCATGTGTAGATTTAGAATCGAGAAAAGTGGTCCATGAAAAATAGAGGAGAGGATGACTTATTGTCTCAAGTGATAATGGCACTTGATCTCCAGATATTATGTAGAAACTGGTGGAAACAGTTTATCCCATTAGCACAGAAAGCCCAATCAGATCATTCAAGCCTCAAAATTCTCAGACAATTGACTCCTTCAAGGTCTTTCCAGTGAGGCCCTTGTTGATTCTGTTCAACTTGTTCTCAGGTGGTGGTTGTTGGTGGGGGCCTCACTTGGGTGATCACTATTTAGGACCTGTACTGTCCAGGGTGGTGGCCACCAGTCACCTGTGGCTACTGAGAACTTCAGATGTGAAGAGTCCAAATGGGGGTCTATTGTAAGTGTAAAATATGAACTAGGTTTCAGACACTTAGTATGAAAAGAGAGAATGTAAATAAGGATCCTTTTTACATTGTTTACACGTTGAAATGATAATATGTTGAATATATTGGGCTACATATAATATGGTGTTAATGTTAACTTCGCTTGTTTATTTTTACTTTTTTGATGTGGCTACTAGAAAGTTTAAAAGGTGGCTCATATTATTTTAGTGCCATTGACCATGCTGGTCTAGGTTCCTGGATATTTGATATAATGGATCTAAAGAGCAAACTGACCCACCACTTGCTTGCTCAGGTGTGCCCAATAATCTTTTTTCTTTGCTGAAAGCTATGCTGATTTCTAGAGATACAAAGACAAAACCGATCATGTATTTGCCTGTGTGGAACAACTAGTCTAGTCGAGGGGGCAACTATTGACTGATAACTGAATCATTTAAATAACATGGACAATTCAAAAAAGAATGTGGGAAGACGATACTGAAACACAGAAGAGGGCAGGTGATTGATTTGGGGGTGCAGTGAGTGGTTAGGAAAGGCTTCTTGAGGAGCGGCTGTCAGAGCTGAGTGCTAGAAGAGAGGACAGGCCAGGAGCTGGAAACATTATGGTATTATAGGTGTCGATTTTGATGCACGTTTTGGTGAAACCAAAGTCAGCCTGGAGTTGCTGGAATATAATGGTGCAGAGAGAAATGAGAGAGAGAGAGAAAGAGGTGGAGAGAGAGAGAGCCATCATCTTAAAGGGCTGTGTATGCAAATCCCAACTGTGTCCTGCAAGCTAGGATCAAGTTCAGGAGAGTTTAAAGCATAGCAATGTCAGGCATTTTACCAAGGAGGCTACAGTGGAGATGAAATTTTAATCTTAATAGATACGAGACTGCCTGGAAAGGCTCCAGCCAGGTAATATAAAAAATAGAGGCATTTATAGCTGAATTTTTTTTTTTTTTCTAGACAGGCCTCGGATAGCTGTTCAGTAAGGATCAAAGTGTCTTCAGTTGCCGTGGTCAGAGAGCATTTCAAGACTGACCCAGGTGGCTTCTGAGAGGCAGGTGTCAGGAAGGGACTAGTGACATGGAGCTGAGAGGCTTGCGTGCAGTGGGCACAAAATACATCTTCATTGGACTCAGATGATTCTGAATTGGGTGACCTTCTCCCCATTTTCCATGCTGCTCATAGCTTCTGGGTTGTTGCTCTTAGATTTAATGCTTGTGTTATCATCCGAGACCCTCTAACCCTACCTGTGACAGAGACCATCTTCCCTCTAGCCACAGTGTCTCTGCACAGGTTAGTCTCTCTCTTTGGAATGTTCTTCCCCCTACTTTCCCTCCTTCTCTGATCACTTGGAGTTGCTCAGCTTTCACTCTCTTCATGGCACCTGCCTGTGTCACATCCTCTGATTAGACCTCGTTTCTACATTGCTATCTCTATCGCACTTGAAGAGAGTAGGCATTCATGTTTCTGCTCACCAGGTTCTTAGCACAATTTTGGCACCTGGTAGGAACCAAATAAACATGAAGGGAATGAATGAATTCTACCTCTTGAAGGCATCTTGAAAATCTGAAAGCGTACTGATCTGGGGTGTGCCCTTCTGGAACCTCAGGCTGAAAAATGACACCTAAAGCTGAATTTTAAATAATTTTCTCCTAACACTTTAAAAAATACCTGACTGACACTTGCATATTATCTGAGTTGTGTTTGCCCAGTGAGTGTGGAGGAACCTGAGATTTTCCTCACTTTGATTTTATTTTTCCCATTTAGGAAAAATGCATAACATTTGAAAGATTCAGTTTAGGGAATGACGTAATAGCTCTCCTGGTTGAGAATGACCAGTCCAAGAAGTAATTAGATGCTCTAAATAAATAAATAAATAAATATGCATAAATACGTAAATAAACATCTCATCGGACTTGAAGCAAAATAGCCCTAAATGTTTGTAATTTAATTGGGAGGAAATAGCTTAGATTTACAGGTGAGTTGCTGTCAGTTTTTTTGTTTATGATAATAAGAGAATAAAATCCCATAGAGAGTAAGCATAGATATCCCCATAGACAGTGAGGAGGGTGAGTTAAGGAAGCTGGAAATTGTGTAAGTTTCTATCCATGTGCATGGAAAAACATGACGTAGAATTTAAAAATAAGTAGAAATTGGAACCAACCGGGCAATTCTCCATTCAGGTCAGGCTTATGTGAAGGTACAGAGAAGGAGTTGTCAACTTTGATGCACCCCAAATAGGCATTTGTAGTCCATGTTGGGAAAATGGGAACAGTAAATCCCAGAGAATTGACAAAATCCACTTATTCCCATTAATTTCAGTAATAACATTGAAAATGTCAATATCTAACATCTGTTTAACTCTTCCTGGGTCACAAAGCACCTTCCTATAATGATGTATCCTTTCGTTCTGACAATAACCCATGGGTCATCTATTACTCCTGTTTTTCAGATAAAGAAACTGAGGCTCAGCGGTTAGGGGTAACATAAGTCGAGTTCCCTAGAGGCGGAGCACCGACAGGGCTCCTCATGCAATGATGTGCTGCAGAGGGCGAGTGAGAGAAGGATGGAGCCAGGGACAAAGCCACGTAAGAACGTAGTGGCATCAGAAGACCAGCTTCCGCCTGAGACCACAGGGAACCCAGGAGCATCTGAATCAGAGTGGGTCCCACCTGGAGGTCCCCGTCACAGCAGGGAAGCTGGCCTTTTATACCCCATGTCAGCTCAGCACTAGGTACACGCTGCCTTGGGCAGAGAGTGGGTGGGATGAATAGGGGACACTCAGAGCAGTAGAGGAGGGGTGCACTGACCAGGGAAAGGGGGCCTCTGCATTGAAGGAACAGTGTCCATTATAGTAAGCAGGGCGCCTAAGAGAACACAGATAAATCCAAATGCAGTGACTTTTCCATAAGATTGAATAGAAACCAATGACTTCACGTTACAAAAAGAAGCCGACTGCTATCGGCAGACGTGGATTCCATTAAGCATATGCTAGTGCGAACACTTTCCAAGTGATGCTTTGATGCTTCTGATTCCATTGTGTTAATGAGGAAGCATGGTGATCCTAGACTTATTTTCTGAGTTCTAGGGATGTGAAATCCAGAAGACCTAAATCCATATGACCTAAAAAAGCTACCCCAAAGAACGGGAAGCTCGGCTTTAAAAATTACAAATAATCAACCTTCTGAAACCAATGATGACTATAGTTGTCAGTACTTGCTCACTGTTGTTACACATTCATTTATAGATTACTTTTACATAGAGAAATAAGGCTGAGAAATGAACCATCAAATTCTGTTGAATTATCTCCCCCATCCCATATGGAATATGACTATGGATAAACCTATTCAGCTATAGATTATCTGCTGCAAAATATGGCTATTGATTGCTTTTCCATCCCACGTAACCATTTAAGAATGTGTTCTGCTATGAAACTAAGATGAACGTAACAGAATTATAGGGTCTGTGATATTTCAACTGTAGTTTGTATCATAGCAGTGCAAATGTAAATGAAGCAGTATATATAATGGAATGTGTAATATTTTTGATTAATAATATAAATCACTCTTTTTTGATTTGTAGAAAAGCAGTAAGAATGGTCGTGAAAAGCAGGTGTAATAGTGGAAAGAGGATAAGAATTTGTTCTAAAAGTCCTGTCTTGGCAGAAAAACTCCTTCAAAAGTACTTTAAGAACAGTGTTCATTTAAGTTACATCTATAGAAACTAGCAGCCTTTTTTATTAGTGTGCATCAGTTAACAATGTTTTTGAATGCCAGGCTGGGAGCCTTCAAAATAAACCATAAGGTATGGCTCCTTCACTCAGTTTTTAAGGAGGATAAGTAACTTATTTTGAGAATAAGATTTTAGGTGTACTGTGAACATTAAACTTTGTTTACAGAATTACTGTCTTTTCTTGTGGTTTCCCTGTCAAGATCCCAACAATAAAGATATTTGGAGGTGAAAAATCATCTGGAATAAATTTTGTATTAATATACATTATCAAAAGCAGCCTTGTTCATTTGAAGTAAAATGTGTATCCACAGCGTAATTAAAAAATTTCTAGTAAGAACATAAAAAAGAGTACAAAGAAACAGGTGAAATCAAAATCAATAAGATATTTTATGTAACCCAATATATCTAAAATGTTATTTAAATAGGTAACCAATATAAAAATTTTTAAAGAGATATTCAAAGATTCTCTGCCTTTACATTAAGTCTTAAAACTCTGTGTGTATTTTACCCTTAACAGCACATCGCAGTGTGAACTGGCCACAATTCAAGTGTGTAGTAGCTGTGTAGGCAGTGGCTACCGTATTGGGCTACAGAGAACAGAGGCCTGACCTTCTGGAATTAAACCTTAAAGAGTCTAAACAGGCTGCTAGCTATGTACTCCTTTACGATTAGAAAAAAGAACACGAGTTCCTTGCTCCCTAGTCCCCTTGTGGTCCTTTACACATACACACCTGATTTTCTCATCTCTAATCAAGAGTCTGCAAAGACAGCAGAGAAAGTTCTGGAACTCAGCGGCATGTAGCTTTCTACTAGCTCCTGCATTCAAAAATAATAAGAGGAAAAGAAGAAGCCTTTGCTCTCTTCAGGCAAACGTTGGCTCTTTCCTCCTGGCTGCACCAGGGCTTCAGGAACCAACCTGCAAGGGTAGTGCTGGAACCTTCTCTCCCCTCACAGGAAGCTACCTGACATTTCACAGCGGCGGAGCCTCCATACAGAGATGCTCAGAGGGAGCCCTGGAGGGACATCGACCTGCCTGTTCTGGAAGGCTCCCTTCACTGGAAAGCGAAGGCGGTGAAGTTGAGAGCGGTGCTGAGTTTACTTTTTGGCTCTGGTATCTGTGTCCAATTCTATAGAGAAAATTATGGTCAAGTTCTCCACATCAAAATTGACTTTGAATCTCAAAGGATAAGAATGACACAATGAATGGGAAAACGTCCTAAAGTGCTAAGTGATATAGTGCAGACACTTTATCAGGTATTGTCTTGTCACTAATTGCCTCTCTTAACCAGACTTCATTGTAACCCCAGGGTGCTCAGGTGTCAGAACTCAGAATCCTAAGTACTTGAGGGTATAAGGCGGTGAGGCTAAGAATGTTGTCCGTTCAGATGGTAGTAGAAACAAGGGGAGGTGGAATTTCATGTAGTTCACATTTGGAGGTGTTCTACCTCGTTCTGTTTAAAAATCAGTGTATTCATATACTGTATAGGCTTGGTTGCCTTAGCTTTAAAGATTTCAGGAAGATAATCAAGGTTGGTGAGCATCAGCTCTTCTTATGGGATGTACTTTAGTGTCTGTGTTAAGGGTTCTGTGGTTTAGTGCCCATCACAGCGGTGAGTTACCCACTGTAAACCTACTGGGGGATGAGGAGAGTGGGGCTAGAAGGGCTACAGAATTAGACACAGCCACAAATATTGAACTCCCGATCAAATGACAATCAGACTATATCAAGAGCAAGTGACAGTAAAAGAAGGAATTTTCAAGATTGACACTTATCCAGAAGGTGTCCTGCCTTATAATTACACACACACACACACACACACACACACACACACACACACACACAGTAAGTGATTAGAAGATTTAATCTCTCTCAATTGATGCCACATGTTAACTTTCTGCACCTCGTTCACCCAGGGTTATAAAATAGTTCCAATGCTCTCTCTCCTCTGCTAGTCACACATTAATTGGAGCTGTGATTTATAAGATTGTGTGGAGATTATTATACATCACCAAAGTCTCCAGCAAATACTCTCTTTTTATAAAGCAGAATCTGAGTTTTGAACCATAATGACTGGCTCTCATGGACAGAGGGTTTTTGCAATGTACTAAAGCAATGTGGCAAAAGAACCTCAAATCCATACAGCCCTCAGATTGCGTAACATTAGATCTCTACACAACCATACCTGAAAATGTGCTGTTATTGCATTTAACAGTCACTCAACAAATATTTGTTTGGTATCTAGTAGGTGTCACAATGGTGCTTGGCACATGGTGACAGATTAAGTAAGGTCCCTGTCCTCAAAGATGCACAGAGTTCTGTTTGACAAAGTGCTGCTTGTTGTGACAGACCTCAGTGTAACTTGATGGTGGGGCTTTGGTCACTGTGACACTCTGAATGGTTAGCTGTTGGGGGGCAGAGTCTCAGGTTTTTGAAAGACTGCCCCTCCCCGCCCCCAGCCTTGCATTTGTTTCATGGTGGTGATAATACAAAGACAAAGTTGTCTTGACTACTAAAGAACTATTGGAAATGCATACCAGCTGAGCTCTTGCTTCTAAAGATCATTTTTGGTCATCTCTTCTCCAAAGCCATCAAGAGATTTAGCTTTCTCACTTTACACATCTATACATTTTCAAAGGAGAGGGGATTTTAAAAGTAAGGAGAATGCTGGTTTATATAATCTGTTTTAAATGATGATTGACAGGCTGATGAAGAAAGCTGTATTTAGGAAAACGAATTTTGTAGTCATATCATATGCATGCTTAGAATTAGAAAGATGTGTGGAACTAATCCCAATGAAACAGAGGAATTATGATTTACATATTGTAATAAAGAATAACAAGGCTGGTGAGGGAAACCCCCTTTTTCATGGCTAAGAAAATGAGAATAATAAATACTAAGTTAGGCTCTAAAATAAGTAATGTGTGTATGTGTGTATTAATGTCAAAGATGACAAAAATACTGAAAAAAGTTACAAAAGAATATCAAACATAAAAGTAAAAAATGTATAATGATTTTACAATGTCAGATATTTAATCTCCAATTGTTGGGGGTATTGTAGTGAAAAAATTTCCTATAGCACGTAAGGTCAATGAGGGTAGAAATGGGGTTCTTTCCATTTCTGTATCCCCAACATTTAGCAGTGTCCAACTCTTAGTAAGTTTCAATAAATAATCATCGAACAACTAGGTGGATGAGTCAATGCATGATTTGAAAATTTAATTTTGAGAGAAAAAAAGTGAAAGAACCATTATTTAGGCCCTTTCTGGGTTATGCTTACTCTTGCTTTAGGTGATTTCATAGTAAGTTCAAGAGCAGTCCTCTAACGCAGCTGTCCTCAACCTTTTTTTGGCACCAGGGACCAGTTTCATGGGAGACAATTTTTCCATGGATCAGGGGGTATAGTGTCAGGATGACTCAAACACATTATATTTATTGTGCATTTTATTTCTATTATTATTACATTGTATTATATAATAAAATGATTATACAACTCACCATAATACAGAATCAGTGGAAGCCCTGAGGTTGTTTTCCTACAACTAGACAGTCCCATTTGAGACAAATGTGAAGTGTGGGAAAAAGGCACAGATGGAAGTGGTAAATAAAATAATGAGTGGGTGACACACGAACTAAAATAAGCATTAGATTCTGACTTACAGCCTGCCCCCAGATGCAGCTGTATAATTGAAGTACATCAACGCATTTGCCACTATAAAGCCTGCTACCAGGTGCAGCCTAATTGTCACTTGCCACTCACTGATAGGATTTTGATATGAGTCTGCAAGCAACTGATTTATGGGCTCTGAGCCGTCAAACCTCTCTGCTCATGTTAATCTGTATTTGCAGCCACTTCCCAGCACTAGCATCACCGCCTCAGCTCTACCTCAGATCATCAGGCATTAGATTCTCATAAGGAGCCTGCAACCTAGATCCCTTGTATGTGCAGTTCACAATAGGGTTTCCCGTCCCTATGAGAATCTAATGCTGCCACTGATCTGACAGGAGGCAGAGCTCAGGCAGTACTGTGAGCAATGGGGAGCAGCTGTAAATACAGATGAAGCTTCACTCAATTGACTGCCACTCACCTCCTGTTGCGAGACCTGGTTCCTAACAGGCTCCTGTTCTAAGGCAGTATGACTCAAAGTGTGGTCCATGGACCTGTGCAAATTGTCACTAACTCATAACAAGGTAATTACAGAAATTGAGAGTAATCACTGAGATTTTTTTTAAATAGCAATCTGACATTGGCAACAGACAAAAGCACAATGATGTTTACCCCAAATAATTTTTTATTGTTATTTACAAAATTTTTGGTCCATAACAAATTGAAAACTATAAAAAAAAAGAAAGAAAGAAAAAAGTCAGAAACCAATCTTTCAACAGAGACTCTGAAAGGCAGAACTCTAAAGTGGGTACAACCATCCCTCCTTTACTAATAAGAAAACCAAGGCTGATAAGTTAAGTCACCAGTGAGGGCTGGGATTGTCAAAGAGCTGAAAGCTCTAAGCTCTTTTGTATTGGGAAAAGAGATACATCTTCTAGTTAAGGGCTTGATTTTATGGCCTATTTTTATTGAGAGAATGAAAATAGAAAGCATCTGGTTATTTTTCTACGTCCCAAATGCAAGGTAAGCCTCCCTGGTATCAATAACAGCCTCCCTAGCAAGCAGCAATATTTAGGATTCATGTCAGAAACAAGGTAATGCGGGAAGAAACACACAGGGCATAGGTGGAAAGGGACAGCTTTATGCAAGGGAGCAGGCGTGGCTTGTGATATACGATCAGGACAAGGAGTGTTAAGGGAGAGAGAATTTAATTTACTTCCTACAGCTCTGTGCTAGCCCTGTTCTCTGCTGAAGCCAAGATCAGGGAGGGTCAGTCTACTTATAGATGCAGAACTGAGGCTTCATGGGAAAAACACATCTACCGATCGCCTCAACCCACCAAGATATAACGCCAATGCGTTTCTTATTTTGTGCCTTCCCTTATTTGGGCAATCACTTTCCAGTGGTGTTGTCTTCAGTGTGAGTACAGATAAATCCTAGTGAGCTCCCAGGAACCTGAGAGTCCTAGGTTGGTAGCAGATGAGTCTATCAAGTGAAATGAGAATTTCATATTATGCATATTCACAGTGATTCCCTCCACCCTTCATTGATCGTACAGATGCAAAAGGAAATACACAATCTTGGGGTAGGAATACTGAATTTATAAAAAAAATCTAGGAAATAAACAGTTAACGTAGCAACCTGTACAGCTAGAAGCTGTAAGGCAACTTCTCAGAACTTGTTCGCAGAAGCACTGTGCCCCAATCCTAGAGACAAGCCCAGAAGATGCCTGCAAGGCTGGCATCCTGGGGATGGGGGGTGGCCCACGTTCAGGCAGAGGCGGGAAGGCCACTTGGGGGCGATGTTGTACAGGGCACTGGGGGAAGGCTTGGCTGTCACAAGAAAACATGGAAGGTGGTTTCTAACCCCAATCTCCTTCCCACAGAGTTGATTAGTGTGTTGCTTCTTGAGTGGAACCCTAACCCCACTCAAGGAATCAAGTGAAATTTTAAGCAGGAGCCTTTCAAAACTTAGTTCGGGATGACTTCTCTCGATCTTTCCCATCCCTTTTCCTGCAAAGTGAAACGCATAGTTTACTAAATAGCACCTGTAGGAATTACTGAACCCTCTTTGGGTGTGTCTTTGCTTTTTTCCTTATTGGATTGTGATTTCCTCAAAGGCACAGATGGTATCTGGATCACCTTTCTATTGTAATCCCTAACAAGCCACATGGCAAGGCCTGCAATTCATGGTTCAAAGATGTTAGTTGAATAGGAGTGAAATCTGAGCCTTTCTAAAACACAGGAGAGACAGCTTTTGTAAAAGAGTTTTCTGCCATTTGAATGATATAGAACCATTTACTTTTAAGTATACAGTGACTGCAGAAATGTGGAAAACGTTTTTTACAGAATGCAGAGTAAACACAACAAAAATTATGTAAATCATGACTTGCCTAGAAAATATATACATTTGGCAATGAGAAAAGTAGGAGGAATCATGCAGACTAAAAAATAATTGTATTTGGATGAGCATCTTATTGTAAAGGGTCATTTTTTACTATTACTTTCTATATAGTATATTGTATTATATGTGTACATAATATGGTATATAAGGGCTGTCCGGAAAGTATCCAGCCATGTAATATGAAAAATAGAGGCATTTATGGCTGAATATTTTCTGGACAGCCCTCATATATATAATTATTATATATATTATATGTACATAATATGGTTTTATATACATTTATATCTATAAATACATAATTATATAGTTATATAATACATTATTTTATATATTATAATATATAATAAATTATACATATAATATGTTGTTTTATATATAAAAACTGGTAAACATGTAAAATAATGTTTTAATTTATTTTAAATACTTTATTGTTAGATTACCTTTTTAATAAAAATAAAATAATTTCTAGGATAAGAAAAAAGTTCAATTACTTTGAAAATTATTTTGAGCTAATATTACTTTATTTAAAAAAATCACAATATTTTAGAGTTGATGCATTAAGTAATTTTTAAAAAGTAGGGGGAGTATTTTTTTTTATGCAATATTCAAAGTTCACACTGGCTTCAAAAATTTGGAAATTTGATATGAATCAAGGACATTTTTCCTTTAACTAAAATCTTACAAAAATCACATGTATGAAAAAATAATTTCATTTTACAATTATCCATGTTACTGTACAGGCAGACTTATAGTATACATCACAATTTAGATCCAGGAATTTTAATATGAAGCTACCATACCATAAAATAGCTATAATAGCTACAACATTTACTCTGACATACTTAGTTAATGAGAGTCAGACAGATAAATACATTTCCTAAAGTAATATAATAATATCAGAAGCCCTAATTAGTATAACATAATTTGAAGAGGGAAGGTCAGTATGAATGTATAAATTAAACCCCAGAAACATGCTGTGTTGTTTAAATATCAACCCAGACCCAAACTTTGTTCATAAAATGTTTTATAGTCTTGGTTGGTTCTTGGTAAGTGAATTACTTAATAAATTTAAAAAAGCTTTGAAATTAGCATAGTATTTTAAAGTGCTTGAAAGTTTTATTTTTCAAAGTCTGTAACTACCCCTGGCTCTGGGATTGCTGTGAGATTAATAAATATTGCTGTGCTACTAATTAGCTCAACAACATTATATTGACTAGGAAGTAAGATGATAGATTTTAAACTTCAAAGTCTTTCAGTATCTAAAAATCATAATTCCTTATTGGCGGGATTATGAATTACACAGATTTCACTCTATGTAGTTGACAGCTTCTCCTCCAATAACTGAGGCCCAGGGGGTACTGAGAAATTGTCTGACCAATGTAAAGGGAAGGGTGCAACTTCTAAGGGTGATGCTTGTCTATCTGACTTAAGAATTCGCCCAGGGACCAGGGGCATTCTCGTGTGAGGAAAACATTGGTAATAGTTAAAATCCAGATTTTGAAGAAGTTTCTTTGGAAACCAGAAGGGTCCCAATTACCCCAGCAGGCATCCCAGGTGTCCTAGGCAGTTCTTCAGCCAATCAGTAGAGGTCTGAGAGCTCCTGGCTGGAGCAGGTTCCTCAAGACAGCCAGTGGCCACGACGCTTCAGGGTGTGGCCACGCTGAGATGACCCAGAAACGCCAGGACTCTTCGGATCATTAGCAAAGGACAGTTCTAGTGCTTAGTTCTGGAGAGCTGGAGCCAGAGACTAGTTATCAGTAAACATTTCTCTGCTTCCAAGAGTCCTATTTTTTTTTTTTAAAGATTTATTTTATTGTTTTTGACAGAGACAGAGAGAGAGACAGAGAGAAGGGGGGAGGGCCCAGAGCAGTCTCCATAGTTGTGCGTCATCAGTTTTCAACATGGTTTTGTTCCACACAGGTGGGTGGGGGCTGTGCAGGGCAGGAACTACTGGGCTGGGGGCCTTCTGCATGGGAGGCACATCCCCTTGAGCCAGGGGCCAAACCGGGGGCCACAAACTGAACTGGGGGCCTCCCGCATGGGAAGCACACCCCAGTTCAGCATATGGGTCTGCATAGGCTGGGGCCGGGATTCGATGCTTGGTCCCCGGGACTACAAAGCGAGTG
Organism: Craseonycteris thonglongyai; assembly: GCA_004027555.1. Taxonomy (NCBI): domain Eukaryota; kingdom Metazoa; phylum Chordata; class Mammalia; order Chiroptera; family Craseonycteridae; genus Craseonycteris; species Craseonycteris thonglongyai. Next base: position 39,211 of record PVKE010000651.1, on the reverse strand, counting down.
CTTAACCTGCTGAGCCATCCTGGCTTCCCCTCAAGAGTCCTGATGTACTGATGTACGATTCTAACTACCTTGAACTGATAAAGCAGGGCTCAAATGTCTTATAGAATGAGAAGTCAGGAGCTGAAGAAGTCTTCGGCCCTTAAGCGATAATGCATATGCTGAAGTGTTTTATTGAGGTGCACCTTGAATTTGAAGTACTCAAGCAAAAGGAGAGAGCAGTTAATGCTTTGGGTAGTAAAAGCACAATAAGGTAATAAACAGGCCACAGAGTCAGTTCCATATTCCTTAGTAGAAAGTGGTCATTTGTGAAAGGGACTCCCTCACCTGGGAAATTTCTAGAAAACAGTAAAAAAATATCCAAGAAGAAAGAGTTCATGTAGGTTGGTTCTACCACTTGCAACAAGTATCAGTCTGGTCAGGCTGTCCTGACTCTTGCAAAATACCCCCACTTTTGGATTGTGTTTTCAAAGAAACAGATTGGGCTGTTACCTTGTCACTGTTATTTCATTTACTCTGAGTTAATGAGAAAATAGACTTGTCTGAAAATAAATTGACTCTGCAAACTGCAGCCGTTTAAAACAAAGCAAAATGATAGCTGCATGTGACAATTTTGAATAGCTCACTGGTGAATTTGTTGATTTATTTTTGAGTACTAGTTTCTGTTACCTTTTTCAAAGGTACTTGGCAGATTCAAAAAGCAGGAACCCATGGCAGGTGGAGAGAAGTGGAATAAATTTGGTGTTGACATTTTCAATTAAAATCTAGATAATTCTTTGAGTAAGACTTCCCAAATAAAAATTTCACTGCTATACTCCAAAATTAATAAAAGGTAGGGTAGTAAATATAGATTGTTAAGGGAAGACAAAGAAAAAGGCAGCTAGGAAAGCCAAGTATTGATACCTGCACACTTGGCGCTCTGGAAATGTGGGGGTTTTGTTTTGTTTTTAAGATTTATGTTTTATTTTATTATTTGAGAGAAGATGAGAGAGAGAGAGAAGGGGAGGACCCAGAGCAGTCTCCACAGATATACATAATCAGTTGTGACATGGTTTTATTCCATATAGGTGGATGTGGGGGTGGAAACCAAACTGGGGGCCTCCCGCATGAGAAGAAAGAACCTTTGCCATCCCAGTGGTTACTAATTGTGCCGCAGTTCAGCATATGAAGTTGCACGGGCTGGGGCAGGGCATAGAACCCCAGACCTTTCGAATGCAAGACAAGTGCTCAACTGTTGAGCTATCCCAGCATCTCCTCTGGTAATGCCCACAGCATAGCATCTCCTAAACACAGTGACTAATTGTAAGATGGAAGAAGGAATGAACGTGTGAATGAATATTTTCTAGAAGTGAACTTGCAATGGTTAGGTTTTTTGATTGGATGTATCCAGTTTGGCTGTCTATACTAATCCCATTAATCAGATAATTCTGAAATCTCAACCTAAGCCATGTGTGATTTGCACTTTCTAATTTGCTTACACCTCCAAAGTCCTTGGAAGTGACACATGTGGGAACTCTTTGCATGGGAAACTAGAAGTGCTGGTTTCTATTCTGAAGAACTGTTTGAGTACTGTCAAGTCCAGTTCCCATAACTCTCAGTACCAATGGTAGAAGACAGAGGCTATCAGTTTGTAGCTCAAGTTGTAATAAAGAAAACATGATTCTCAGAACTCTGTGCGGTCGGCACTACCCATCTTTCTTTCAGCATCTTGGGGCTTGTGCTTAGCTTTTTACTTTTTATTTGTTTTATATTGCTTTCTCCTTCCTGACAAGGCAAAGTGACCACAACCCACAAAACCATACCTGGTTTGAGTTTAATTTTGAGAGTGCTGGAGTGCACTCTTTCTTTCTATAATAAAATATCTTATTTGTAAATTAAATCAAAACACTGGAAAACACCATTATATTGGCATTCGTGGGAAGTCTCAGCAGCACACTTAGCATTTGAAGTATTATGAACGAAGTGGTTTTGGTTAGTATTCAACTGATTAGACTCCCAGCCTGCATGTGTGCTTCACCCACTTAATTTTTCCCCTTAGTAATACAGGCTGTGCTTCACCCACTTAATTTTTCCCCTTAGTAATACTGGAGCTCTCAGTTACTCTTCAAAGGTACAATTGTTCTTAGAATATGAGCAATGAGCGTCACTAGAAGAATATTCACTGGAGACTAGCAGGGTCCCTTTAGTCCTGCCAGTCTTCCATTCAATAGCACAGGCATGACTTGGAGAAAGGAACTGCCCTATTTCCTGGGCATACTGTATGCAAAGTGGCAGAAACCAGAAGGCAATGAATGCTGTACATATTTTTGGCATGACTCAATTGTATTCAAAGAGGGTGATTAATTTTTTTTTTCCTACAATAGTCATAGTAACTACTTCCCTGAAATCTCCCCGGGGGTACCTCACTTTGTTTCTTTTATAGAAAGTCATGACCAGGTTGGGCCGCATCCTTTGAATCTACCAGTATTCTGGACACTGAGCTCAAGAAAGTCACAGATCCGTAGAAGATGTCCCAGGACAGGATTGGAGTTTGTGCTTCAGGTCATGCAGCAAGGAATTTGGTTGGGTTCCACTCCACATCAAAGACTTCCAATTATTTTGTGAGTTCCCGCCAGTTGGGCCTCATAATGAATCCTTCAGAATAGTGTCTCCCGGGAGGTCAAATCAAGGCTGATCCTTCGGTCTTCAGGCCTGATCCAAATTCATGCCATGTTTACTTCAGATGTTCTCACCTATGAATTTCTTTTCTCTTCTGGTAGTAATGTTTCTTCAAACATTTCTCCAGTGAAAATTCTAGAGCTGTCTCATAGTATGTAACCTGCAGGGGTGTATGTGTCTTCTTGCTGTATTTCCTTATCATTATCATGAGATATTTTTGCAACATGGAGACCTGATAGAGGAAGAACGTCAGAGATACTAAGGGCTTGATGCAAAGCTTAAAATTTAAGATACTTGGTTTGTGTACAGCTTAAAAGATGTCTCACTTGGATGCATAAATACATAGATCATTAGAAATAACTAGTGTATATGGAAAACAAAATTATCCAAAAAGCCAAGAATATTTCAGTTAAGTGTTATTTTAAAAACCCGTGGGAAAAAAACGCTTTTGTGTGAAAAAAAAAAAGCGTCTCTCCAATGTGATGTGACAGAATATAAGGGCCAAATGAGAGTCTAAGAAAAGACACAATTAAGGGGGAGGAGTGGTGAGTTGGTGAGTCCCTTTGTCATCCACGCAGTCTTCAGCCTTCATTCTGATTCAATTGATTGACAGGACTGCACAGTTTCTTTTTTTTTTTTTTAAAGATTTATTTTATTGATTTTTGACAGACAGAAACAGAGACAGAGAGAGACAGAGAGAAGGGGAAGGGCCCAGAGCAGTCTCCATAGTTGACATTAGTGTTCCATATAGTTTCACTCCACAGGGGGGCACAGGGCTGTGCAGGGCATGTGGGTCCGCGTGGGCCGGGGCCGGGACTCAATCCTCGGTCCCCGGGGCTTCAAAGCGAGCGCTTAACCCGCTGAGCCATCCCAGCTTTCCCGGCACAGTTTCTTAATCTTCTTATCTCCCAAGGGTTTCATCTGAGCTCCACTTCACCAGCTCCTCTTAAGTCCCCTTTTCATTGAAAATCCCTCTTCTGCCGGAGTTTACAGTCTCCCTCTGCAATCACAATGTCTTTCTCTTCCAGCTCTTGTCCTTTCACACTTCAGCTGGACAGCTTCTTGCCTTTGACACAAGTTTTGATTTAATTGTAAACTTCCTTCCCCTCATCCTTGCTGCAGGTCAGCAGTCCCTTTTGGCTTTATTTCTCCACAGGGCTGAATGCTACAGTCCAAGGTGTAGTACCTTCCAATTCCTTATCCCTTGGATCTTCTATCTTTCACCCCAAATAAAGTCTGTCATTCACGTCCCTGTGTTGGCTTTCTTAGAGCAAAGAGATCCAGGTCAAAGGCGCAAACTGTTCTGATCTGCCCCAGTAAGAAGTCACACTACCTCTCTCTCCTCAGCTGGACCCTTACGACTTCCAGAGTCCTTTTATCCAGGCCTTGTTGCCAGCACGTCACATGTCCCTGAGTCGCATTCCAAAACTTAGTAAACTTTTTCACATCTCCTGCTCCGCCCCTCCCTTCTCCCCGTCCCTGAACCATCGTGACCGACCTTCACTAGGCCTCATCTCTTCTTTCCCCTAAAGATAAGAGCATTCTGTCAAAGTCGCTACAGCTTTCTACCTTTCTTCTATAAAATTTTATCATAATACACTCATTCTCTTCTTGCTCTCTCCTATTAGAGACAGAAAAGCTCTTCTCCTTTCTCAAACCATTTCCTTCAGTACTCTTGATTCTAGTTCTTCTAGCTCCTTGTAGAAACTTCTCACTCATTACCGTTTATGACAGTCAACATTTCCCTTTCCACAGCTGACTTCTACTTACTGCCAGGAAACAAGTGCCTAAGGATCTCTCAGGTTTCTGCATTTCTTAAGAGGCATCACTGACTGTTCTAGATGATTATATCCCAAGGACATTTGCATAACAAATAGCCTTGGAAGACAGAAAGCATCTCTCTTCAAGGCAAAATCTGAATCTCAGCGAGCATGCAACTCTCACTTTGGGGGTGTAAGTGCAAAACCACACTAGGGTGGCTGAGCCTGAGGCATGCCACACACCTCAGTCAGCATGACCACAGAGAGGGTAAGGGCCATTCACGATTTGATCAGTCGTTAAAGCAGAAGAAGTTTAAGAGGACTTCTACTCTATTTAAAATTGATTTTATGACCCTGGGACGTAAGAAGGAGAGCAAAACAGAAATTACTTGAAATCCAAACCTAAATGGCTCTCTATGTGAGTCACGGCTTTGATAAGCCTGGGAATTTTATTTGTGGTAGTAGAATTTCTCAGTCTCCACCCCTCTCCAAATGCAGACCAGCCCATCATTGCTTTCTTTCATGCAGTGTCACAAAGCAGAGAGAGAAGATGTTGTTCGGGTGAGATTAAAAACGGCGTTTGAAGCCCGAGCCGGGAGACCAAGGTGCTGATGGCCAGCTGTGGTGTGACCCACAGGAGGACAGAGGCATGTGTGCTACCTGTCGATCGGCCGGATACCCGCCCAGGTACACAAGAGGATTGAAAAACAGCCCACGAACCCTGCCGGATAATTACTAGATGTTACAATGTGAAGTTACCCTGCATTTGGATTTAGGAAAATAAATGAAACAGGGAAGAAGTTACTTCTGGAATGGAACTTGACAAATAGCTCTCCTATGGGTAAGAAGTGGGTTGGCTTGTGGTATTCCATATATAATGTCTCTGGGGCCCTCTTTAGCAATGTGCATTAGCACTAGGGTAGGTTTTGAAAGGCCCAGATAAATTTAGTTTTCCTTGGCTTGGTGCTGCACCTGGATGAGAGGATTTGTGGGTGAGTGAGCATATTTCCACACATGGGGATAACCTCTGTTGTTGGTTATCTTCTGAACAGCACCCCTACCCAACCCCCCTTCCTTCTTGGCAAATATCTACAAAGAATTTCTATGGGTACAGCAACATGTGTGGGAGTAGGTCACGTGAAAACAAGGAGATTATGACAAAGTGGGTTGTGCTACTCAAAAAGTAGAAGAAATATAATTTTGAAGAACACTGGATAGTCTCAGTTGACAAACAGTAGCAATTTTTAATGACCAATGATGGAATAACTAGGATTTTTTGGTTTTGTTTTGTTTTAGGCAACAGTTTATTTTTCTCATCTCACTCTCTCTCTTCTTATTACTGTTTCCCTTAACAAAGAAGCAGCATTTCTGACACAATTTCTCACTTTCTGTCCCTCAGTATTCATAGAAGGACGTGCACCGATCTGTTCATTTAGAAAGGCCCAACGCATAAAAAAAAATCATCTGGACATTTTAATTTCAAACAGACACATTATTTTGTTTTGTTTATTTTAAAACATCAAGGCCCAGGAAAGGGTTTACAAAGCCATGTGGAACACTATCTTAAAAGCTGACATTTGGGCTGTAACTAGTAGAACGAATGTTCAATGTGGAAGCAACAACTCCGAGTTGCAGTCAGACCCATCATTTAATAGGAATGTGACCTGAGGCAAGTGACCTTGTTTCTGCATTTCTCACTTTCCCCAGCTGTGAGGTGGCAAAAAGGAGATCTTCCTTATGGAGTTGTGCTGAGGACTTATGAGAAAATATATATCTTTAACTGTCTTTGGAAATTGTGAGGAACTGTGCAAATATCAATCCTAACTCCCTCTTATTCCATAGAGTCATTACAGAGAGGCTGTTTTAGCACTGACCCCAAAGAACACAGTTCTGAATATATTTGCAGATTTCCATTCTGTCTGAATACTTCAGACGGGCCCAGTCTCGCCACCATTTACTAATAAAGTCATTTCTGTCACCAAGGCTGCTCTTCCAAAGTAGAGAGCTGAACAGTTACCGAATTCAGTTAAATGTCACATATTTCATGAGCATCTCTATGTCCATAACTACAAGGCTGTCTTGAGTAATAATTCAGACTTCCAACACCCTCAACTTTGAAGGGACTACTTCTGGGCAGTATTATTGAAAACAAATGACTGACTTGACTCTTCACTTTCCATGGATACAAGTTAGTCACGAAGGCAGATATTCAGCATCTTCTCCGGGCAGACCCACGATGAGGCCAGTGAAATTGTAATGACTCATGGGAGGAAGCTTCCCTGGAGGGGCCTTGGAGTTAAGAGTCCAAGACAGAAATGCGAACATCAATTGAGAGATAATGAATGTGTGTAGGTACAGCGCCTGTGCATTTATGTTTAATCGCATTGTGTTGGAATAGTCTCGATAAGGGAAATAAGAAATAGAAGCAGCTATCTTCAGACTGTCGAAAATGTTAAGTTTTCTCTGAGTGCTAGAAGAGAAAAGGCACTGGCATTATTTCTCCTAATAGGTCACGTTTTACTCTGGGACTTTTGCTTTGGTAGTACTAGAGACTCATGAGGCTTAAAGTATGAAAGAATGGGTGAACACAGCCTCCTCATTCTTAGAGCGCTTGGGAAGTGAATATTCTTAGCTTGGCTTGAAAACTATAGAATAGAATATATTTTTAGCCTAATAAATCGTTTCAGTCCCTTCAAAAAATAGATCCATAGAAAGAGCAAACAGATGGAAGCCCATGTGCTGTTTTGTAACACGTCCAGGGTTTTAAAAACGGATAAACACTGAAACCCTGCGGGCGCAAATCTGTCCATTCTGAAACAAAATCCTATGAGATCAGGAGAGCTACTCTAATTAACTATGCACATTAAGAAAACACAGATCCCCTGCCAACCTCTCTGCTAGGGACATATGATAAACGGCCTCAGAGTATGGACATTAATTCATTTCTTATTGGTGAAAATATAAATAATACTTCTATGATGCTTATTATTGTAACAATCCAAGCACTCAGGATGCTAGACCCAATAGACAATCATACGGAAATACTGCAAAAACTAGGTTATTTCCCCATATGTTCCCATTGCATTATTTAACAAGACACCATAATAACTTAAGGCCTTGAATACAATTTGATTATACTTTTTCAATCATTAGTACTTAAGCCGAGTCCTCAAGAGAGGGTTGATTAGAAATAAACTTATCTTTTTCAGATGTGGTTCTACTCTCACACATTTCATGTTATTCCTCATGTCAACTCTTTTCTTTTTCTATATAGTTGTAATTAAAAAGATGCTTTGTTGAAGAAGTAACAATATTCATTGGAATTTGAAAGCACAGAACAGAAGTAAGGCCTTTCTGAGGTTTGTAGCCCCAGAATTTGGCACTGTAACCTATTTATAAATGTTAATTAGGTATGCACTAGTGTTTGCTGAGTGACTAGTGAATGAATGAGTAAACGGTTGAAGGTTGGGAGCTCTTTGTTGCTCTTGGGTGCTGGTGTGTCTTCATTTGTCCTTGTTTCTTTTAAGGTCCTGGTTCAGGAAATGTTTTGTTGGAATTTTTCACCATAGCAGAGTGTATAGGTTTAAAAGATCTCCATGAAGTTAGCTTAAAAAATTAAAAGTGGGACTACCCTATGACCCAGCAATTCCACTCCTGGGTGTTCATACAAAGAAATCCAAAACACTAATTAAAAAAACAAAATAAAACCATATGCACACCTGTGTTTACTGCAGAATTATTCACAATAGCCAAGATATGGAAACAACCCAAATGCCCATCAATAGAAGATCAGATAAAGACATTGTGGTACATTTATACAGTGGAATATTACTTGACCATAAAAAAGAATGAAATCTTACCATTTGCAACAACATAGATGGACTTAAAGGGTATGATGCTAAGTGAAACAAGTCAGACTGAGAAGTACAAATACCATATTATCTCACTTATATGTGGAATCTAAAGAACAAAGTAAACAACCAAAACAGAAATAGATTCGTTGATATAGATAACAAACTGATGGCTGTTAATTGGGAAGAGGGTTGGGGGATGGTTAAGAATGAGGGATTAGGGAGTTCAAATTCATAGTCACAAAATAGTCACAGGGAAATGAAATACAGTAATGGGGAATATAGTCAATAATGTTGTAAAAACCATGTATGGTGTCAGATGGGCACTAGATCTATTGGGGGGAATACTTCAAAAATTATATAAACACCTGCCCACTGTGCTGCACACCCAACAATAATGTAACAAAAAAGATCTCCATGATACATTTTAATGGGTAGATTGGTTTCCTTGCTTAAAAAGGAAATCCGATAACTGAATACCTACCTGTTTAAATTCTTTAGAAATGCCAGTTAGTGTTGGGATAATAATTTATTCATTTAATCAACACAACTGTTTATATGCCAGATGCAAGGGTTTCAAGGATGAACATGCTAATATCCTTTACACCGAGAACCTCAGAGACAGAGAAGGGAGAGAATGTTGGACCAACACACACATGGACGATGATGACAAGGTGATGCATTCCGTCATGAGGAACACACTGAATACGGTGAAAAAGCCACTCTGCCTGGGCTAAGTGCAAAAAGCAGGAAGACTTCAAAGAGGCCCGAAGAGTAAAATCACTATGTGTTCTGGGCAAAGGGACGGCTGTGTGGGAGAACGTGGTGTGTCCAGGAAGGAGGCACCTGCAATGTGGCTGGTGTAGAGGGCTTAGTCTGGGCAAGAGGATTGGGACTGGGACAGCAGGAAGTGGCAGGAGATGAGGCCAGACAGGCAAGTGGAGGTTAGAACCACAGATGAGCTGCAGGGTGAAGCCAATGGCAACTCTGTGTTACGTCTGAGAGGAGTACTTTCTGCAACGAGACAGAAGTAATAATAACGCCACAGTGTAGTTGTTCATGGACTGGGAAGGTAACCTGAGTTCTCTGAGTTATGTAACCGTGGTGAAAGTGCCTTGAAATCACTAGGGGAAAAATAAAGAGGCCTGGGATTGCTCATCCTACTAGGTCAGCTCACATATCAATCAGTTAATGGATTACCTGTAGAAAAAATGTCAATGTCAAGGTGACTTCACAAGACACATTCAAGTAACTTCTCCCCATTCCCTTCTCCTCCTGAGCAGTTGGTATGTGCTCAGAGGATGCAAACTAGATTTACTAATAGTCAGTTTTCTTCACCTTCAACTGTCATAAGAAGGTCCACCTTTTCCTTCTAAGTCAGGTGATAATGCTCTAAAACCAAACTGATTTGTGAATTATCCAGTGTTATAGGTATGCAAGCTGGGTTCCCTCTGTTCTAGTGGTCAGCCAACAGGGGTTCCTACCAGCAAAGGAATGTTTCATGCTGCTTGACCCTTTCTCTGCAACATTCAAATATAAAACAAGGAAGGCGGAGAATAAAAAAGTGAAAGTAACACAAAGATGCTATGTAGCTCTTATTGTTGCATATATCTAGCTATCATGAACAGTACAGAAATTCTATGAAGGGACTAGGCTGTTACATAGGTGAGAATTTATATCTGAGAGCACTTCGGGTTTTAATTCTTACTGTTCAAAATTACTGACTAGTCACATAAGGTAATCGATTCCTTTCAAATCATGTTTTTTTGTTTCCTTTTTTCCTGCAGTATCATTTCCCAATAGGAACTCTTTCCTATTTTTAGGATTCTTTAAGGAGTCATTTACTTTACCCCACCCCCATCCAGTCTTTTATTTTCTGTAAAGAGAAAAATCTCTGAAGAAACAGATTTACCATCCTCGGTAATCTAGAAACACATTCTCAGGCTATATCTAAATTAATGCCTCATGTTGCAATTTACTCCTTTTATTCGTTCCTCAGTAAAGTAAGGGAACAGCTATCTGCACTCCTTGTCATATGCTTACCAACAGTTCTTATCAACTCTCAGTCCTCTCTTCTTCAAGATGAATACTCTTCTTGCCTTTCCTTATTGTTCATACACAGCAGTATCTTCCCTGTTTTCCCTTTTGTGAGGATGGGATTATCCAACATGTATGTGGAGCTGCTACCCTAGTAGAATTTGCACCACATGGAATTCAACTGGGGAACAGCTGAAAATTTGCAGTTTCTACATCCTGTATTCCTATCGTACAGATGTTAGAATTAGACTGTTTCTGACTCAGGTTTGACTGAAATACCAATATGCTAAAAAATACTGATACCAAAGTAAGTGTAAGAAAAATATGCATGTGAGATTTCTAAAGAAAATCCATATATCTAGGATCCATAGCAGATCAAAAATTTAAAACTTTAAAGAAAACACACAGAAAAGGTAAGATCCTACCTTATACCATATATACAAATTAAAATTGAGCAAGACCTAAAAGTAAGGGCTAAAACTATAGGACTCTGAGACAAAAACATAGGGAAAAATCTTTGTGGCTTTGAATTTGGTGATAAATCTTTGGATATGACACCGAAAAGCACTGGAAACAACAACAATAACAACAACAACAAAACGATGAGCTAGGTTACATCAAAATTAAACCTTTTGTGTATCAAAAGACACTATCAAGAATAAAAAGACAATCCATGAAATGGAAGAAAATGCTTGCAAATCATATATCTGATATCTGGCAAGGGGTTGATAGCCAGTATGTATGTATGTGTGTGTATGTGTGTGTGTGTGTGTGTGTGTGTGTGTGTGTATCTCAACAACAACAAAATGAAAACAACTCGATTAAAAAATGGGCAAAGGATTTGAAGAGACATTTCTCCAAAGAAGATATACAAATGGCCAATAAGCACAAGAAAATGCCACTAGTCATTAGAAATGCAAATTAAAACCACAATGAAATACCACTTTATACACATTAGGATGACTACTATAAAAAAGAAAAAAACAGAAAATAACAAGTGTTGGGTATTTCTCCACATTGAAACCCTGTGCACTATTGGAGGGAATATAAAATGGGGCAGCCCTGTGGAAAACAATGGCAAATCCTCAAAAAATAAGTGGAATGATCATACAATCCAGTAATTACACTTATGGTTATACAGCCCAAAGAAGGAAAAGCAGGGATATAAGCGGAGATTTGTACAGTCATGTTCATCATACCGGTAGATATCAAAGTACAAACTCAGCTGAACTCAGATCAATGTTAACTGCGGGCCTGCAGTGAGCAAGGTCCTTGGCTGGGCCCATTTGTGGGATGATGTCTGTTCAGAACTTCGGGGGCAGGGGAGAACTCTCTTCTCTGCCTGCATTTGCTTCATAACGCTTTACCATGGCAACAGGGAAGCACTTGCAAAGAACTGCAGCTGACACTGTGAAAAATATCACTTCTCTCAAGGCACTCGAAACAGCACAGCATGACTCACGGTGGCTTTCTCTTTCTGGCTAGTTGGCTGGATCATATGCTGAGCAAACACAGAGTATCAAAGAGGTTCCTAAGATACAGAGGTGCCTTATGAGTGAGAGTGTGTGCATGAAAGCACAGATGAGGGATTTGCAAAATGACTTGCTCAGGATACGAGGGAGTACCCGTGAAGTCAACACATGTTCCCTACCTGCTTTTTAGGAGCCAGAAACTGGTCTAGGTCCTGGGAAATCAGCAGTGAAGTAGATGAACAGGGCATCATATTCTAGCGAGCTTATGGGGAGAGTGTGACATTGGGAGGCAGACTGTGCACGCAGAAATACACAAAACAGAAATTACCCCCACAATGACAACGGTCATGAAGGGATAGACTCTGGGCCATCCAGAATATGAGGTGGTGGCATTTGACCCGAGATGTGAATGACAGGAAGATAAATTTAATGGGACTACATTTTATTAATAATTGTCTAGTTTTTCCAATTCTACAAACTGTGAGGCTCAGTGTGTGCATGTGCATGTGCGTGTGCGTGTGAGAGAGAGAGAGATTTAACTGAGTAATCAGTTCGGTGGAGTGTAGGAACTGACTTGCATGAGTATATCAGAAAACACAGATTGTTAGCTTCAAATTAATTTATGAATTCTGATGCTTCATATTCGTGTAAAACTTAAACAGCTGTATTACACAGCTACTATTCTCTCTATCATAGAAACTGAAGTCCAGAACAGCTAAGTGTCGTTCCAGGTCACTTGGCTCTAAGGATTTGGAGTCAGGTCTTTTTAGTTATGCGTTTAAAAATAATGATTACATATTTATTTAATAGTTTTTAATAGTAGATCAGGGGGTTTCCACAGATAAACTCAGCAATCCTGACAGCATCCCTTATGAGTATGTGGGAGCAAGAATGATGGTTTTTGGTACCAGATAAGAATGTGAATAGGAAGGTTCAGTGGATATTCATGGTTCAAAGCCAGTCACAACAAGACAAAGTCCTTGTTTTGTCTATTCAAGAATATTATTATTTATCTATTTAAAGATTTATTTTATTGTTTGAGAGAAAGTAAGAAGGAGAGATGAGAGAGAGAGAGAGAGAGAGAGAGAGAGAGAGAGAGAGAGAGAGAGAGAGAGGAGGGAGGGCCCAGAGCAGTCCCCACAATTGCACATCATCAGTTGTGACAGTTTCATTCCACACAGGTGGGTGTGGGGCTGCATGGGGCAGGGCCTCCGCGTGGGAGGCGAGAACCTTCGCCGCCATCCCAGCGGCTGTCAGTTAGTTGTACTGCAGCTCAGCACATGGGTCTGCACAGGCAGGTACTTGATCGCTGGACCTCCGGATTGCAAGGCAAGTGCTTAACTTGCTGAGGTATCCGGCATCCCCTACTCGAGAATATTATTTTTTGAGAAATGAAAATTGAGGAAGAAAATATAATCCTCTTCATTGGGTAGGGTCATTGAAATCTCTAAGAAAAGAATGCTACAACATGCTAAGAAATGCCATAAGGAATAGCTTAGTTGACTACAGTTCTTTTGAAGGAAATGAGAAAAGATTACATTTGGCTTGTATGAAAAGGATGAAGAATAGAAACAGGTTCTGGGCTTTGTAGCAGGAGAGTCTCAAAGGAAAGAGAATTTTGAGAAAAAAAATTAATAGCAAAATCAGTGAACTTAAGGAAAAAAGAATGGTTTTGTCTCAATAAATCAGAATCAGAGAAATCAAAGATTTTTATAAAATGATCTGACAGAGGGAATCAAAGTGGTGTAATAAATCTAGAGAGAACAATGTGAACAGTTTTGAAGGCTTCAAGAAGAAAAAAAAATTTAATTTAATTTAAGGGGACAGAATTCAAGGTAGAAATAATCACAAGAGTCACTATGATACTATTTCACAAAGTAAGAGAATTGAAAACTTACAGGAAATCTATCACAGAGCAAAAAAGAAAAAAATATATATATATATAATAGCTCAGATACAGACTAGTATTTCTAGATACAGATAAACAGAATGTAACTATGGGCAAATTATGCATTTGTTTTGAAGTCTGGAATTGAAAATCTCACCCTGTTGATGTTTAAGGAGCCCACCCCAGAAATTCCCATGTATGTAGAGAAATTCGTTGTGCACATTAATTGGAAAAGAGTTCACTGAATAAATATACTACTTAGAGATGTGGAAAGGTTGAGTTGTGACGCTATTTATTCAAAAATATCTTTCATTTATGACAATATTTTTTGTAATAAAAGGAGATGTATGACGGGTCCTTGCTGTGGGCTTCTAATCGACAAGAAATGGAGTTGTGAGAAAAGGAAGCATGTGCAGGAGTCTATGACTTAATGCACAGTGGAATAAACGCCAAGGCTTTGTGTATCAGAGGGGACTGTGTAGAGCGGAGGGCCTTGCAGTGGGCTGAAGGGTGAGCAGTAGCTGGAGAACCGAACAGGAAGTCAGGCGCTACGACAAGATGAGAATTTATCTTCACTTACAAGTAAGTGTACAGGTCACCTGTAAGCCTTGCTTTGGAAACCAGGAAAAAGCCCAGCCAGCCGGAGAGGTGCCTCCATGTAGAGCAATGTGAAGACAAAGGTTGTGCTGTCAATCTAGCAGAGCTTGGATATTACGCCGAGTTGGGACTTTATCTGATAGCAGTGAAGAACCACTGAAGATTTCAAATAGAAGTATAAATCAAAGAGAATAATCTGAGCCACCCATGCAGGATGGCTCAGAGGGAAGGGAGTGGTGGCAGACATTAATGAATAAGGAGGCTGTTCCAATGATAATGGTGATGATAAAAACAATAATAAAAAGAGCAGCTAGCATTTACTGAGTGCAGACTATGCGTTACCTATTGTTGTAAGTACCTTACATACATTATCTCATTTAATCCTCTTAGCATCCTTAAGGGAATGACATTATTCTCACTGATAAACCCCATGCAACAGAGACAATCAGGAACACACCTGCAGGTGGCCACAGGTAGGGTTATTCAACTGTCTGCAGCAAGGGAGAGCTACGGTGTGGAAAATTGTGGGGTGTCTCTGGAAGAGGGAGGAGGTAGGGGCTTTGTGTAGGGTCTGGGATGGGCTGAATCATGCTGCAGAGGAGCTAAGGTGAACGGGGATCATCTCTGGACTAGGGTTCTGGGAGACGGGGTCAGCTCTCAGCTGGATGCTGCTGTTAAGAAGTGAGGGTAGATTAGCAAGTGGGCATCTCAGTAATCCTTTCTTGGGAACAAAGTTGGGGCTGGAAAAGTCATTGATAAGAAATCAGTAACTAGTCAAGAGAAAGGCAGCAAGGCATTTCGTGGCTACGGTTGACCTTGGAAGAACTGCTATTTATGTTGGTTGGCCTTGTCTCTGCTTTGATCCATCTGTCATCATAGCCTGATTGTTACCAGGGTGAGTTTTATTTTCTCAGTCCTGGGTTTTACTCAGTATTCTACACCTGGTGAATCCAAGACACAAAAAAATGGTTTTGCTATCCTGGTAAGTAGGAGAGCCTGAATTTGAACCTGCAATAGTAGAGGTATGAGGTTGGGAGGGTCTAAATTGGAAGACAAGATGGAAAGGAAAGGAGCTGTGAATGAAAGGATGGGAAAGGTTTGGCAATTAATTAGATGTAAAGAATGAGAGAGAAGTCACTGAATACAGTGTCTCTTGGTACGAAAAGGTACATCAGGAGGGGTAGAGGAAGACATTTATTTTAGGCTACTGAAGCAAAATGCTTGAAGATTAGCGTAAGATTAAGAAAGTAAAGTAGATAATTTCTAAAAAGTAGATAATATTCTAAAATACATTCACTCAATATCAGTTAATTTAGAAACTTACATCTGTGTTACTTAAAAGACTTCCCACCCACCTGATATGGCACTATTAGTTCATACTACTTTGTCCTTAAAATAGCAATGTGTGAAGGAGGTGTGACTGAATTTTCCAGGTGAGCACTAAGAAGTTAAAGTGACGTTCTCAGAGCAAGTCAGGAGTGGAATTATAATTGCATGGATTTTACTTGCTGCCCATTGTGAGATTATCCCAAACCGAAGTCCCTTATAAGGTACAAAGAGTATTGAACTTGGTACAAGTCTTGATGTATCTTAGTAGGAGTGAGAGATGTGGATTTAGCAAGTTGTTTGCCTGTCAGAAAACAAAACAAAACAAAAAAACCCTTGACATTACTAAAGAAATTATACAATATTTTTGTTCTATACCAGGGTGGTAGTCTATGATATATAATTAAAGAAAAAATTTGTGAGAGAACGATAAATTTCCTTTGCCTACTAATAGCTTGAGCATCAGACTCTGAGCTCCCTATAGAACCCCTATGGAATCTGCTGGCCCCCCTCAGATCCCAACCCTTGGTTTCCATCCTGTCCCTTAGGGAGGGCCTTGACCGCCTCACCTCATTCCCCATGGCCCTGTCCCTGGAGTAGACCCTGGTTCCTCACCTGAACTCAGACTCTCACACTCACTGCGACCCGAGGACCGCTGCCTCCTGGAAGCCCTCAGGACACTCAGGAATCGGGATCTGAGGGGGGCCAGCAGATTCCATAGGGATTCTATAGGGAGCTCAGAGTCTGATGCTCAAGCTATTTGTAGGCAAAGGAAATTTACCATTCTCTCACAAATTTTTTCTTTAAAAATTTAGTCACTTAATGATGGCAACTTAATGATGGCTGCAAAGTATTTTCCCTCTTTGGGATATAATGGGTGGTACTTTTAAAGAATAAATTTCAAAGGCTATGAGTTAGGCATTAAATGATGGGCCATCAATTAATTCTATTGGGTAAAGCTGTTGATATCCATTAAATCCCTCCTTCCATACATGTTTTTCATTTGTAAAACAATAATATTGTTAGTCATTCCTTCCTCTCCAACCCAAATTTCCCCTGTTCGATGACAGAGGAGACAGTCATGAAAATGTTTATGCAATATTTTATTGGCATACAGTTTAATATAGCCTATTTCAATTTTTTTCTGAAGTACATTTAAAAACATGATAGAGACTGTAAATAAAAATATATCCACCAATACTAGTATGAGAAAACAGAAAATTTACTATGAGGAGAGAATTGCAAGGCATTCTAATCTTCTTCCCTTTTATCGGTCACTGAGGGATCCCAGTACAATTGACTGGTGTTAAATCCAGAAGGAAGGCCAACCAGGGGAGTTGGTTGGGTAAGTCGCCCACTGATCTAGGAGAAATAAGTCCCGGGGTTCTTGTTGTGAAAGTTACTGAGAGAAATGTGAATGCCCTAGACCCAGAGCATTGGTGAAAAGCAAAGAACTTAGAAATCGGAATCACCACAAAAGAAGCTGAGAAATGACAACATGTTGCTTTTCAGAAGAGCAGGAATCCCTCGTACCAAAAGCAGAGATAATATTGAAGCGAAAAGTTGGATTACTCCACCTTCTCCAAAAACATTACAGAAAAATCCACGGCTATTTGCGATGCTCTGCCATGTCTTTTAAAGATGTCAGTGATAGTAGGCATTCCCTGCTCTTCAGTTTCTACAGGCGAGGCCTTGAATGAACCTGCTTGGCGAGGGGGTGGGGGTGTCAGGAGCGAAGAGGGCAAGGCGTTTTAAAGCACCAATTGCCACAGTTCCAACTCAGGTCTGCCCTATGAATCACAATGTGCACCATCGGAAACACAATACCATCAAGAAGTTGTCATAAAGATCAACTCCGTTATTCAGTGAAAACCTTTTCAGATCTTCTCCAGGGACAATGTGTTTCTTTCCCCTTGGAAGATTATTTTTCTGCATGCTGTGCTCTCCTTCAGGATCAAACACACCTGGGGACAGGAAAGTTGGGTGTAAGAATGCTCTGGCTTTGACATTGGCGGAATTTATTGACCTCTTTAAGACAGTCATGATTGGGGGTAGGAAAGCCCCCCACAGACATACAAAGTTCTAGACACCCTCTGTTGTGAAAGCAACAGTGATGGAAGTTCACCAACGCTCTGGTTTTTTCCCACGGGGAAAAAAGCAAGCAACGCATTTCACTTCATTTCTTCCTGAGAAGACGTTTTACCATCAAAGATGCTCCTAGAATCCATAATGGAAGAACTCCGTGGTGGTTTTAGGGGAACTTGGTAGGGTATTCTTTAAGGAAAAGGCATTATTCACGAATTCATGTCATGAACCTATCGGAATGCTCAGTGCTTCTATAGAGTCTGATTAAACTGTTTCAGAGGCGCATTTCCATTTAATTTATCTGCTGCCAGGCTACTTGAGAAATTGCTGTATTTGGTGCATATTTTGGACTCACTGCTTCAAAATCTTGACAATATGTTTAGTTTGCATAAATCAGGCAAAACATATTTTGTTTTGTTCAGCATGCTCTGAACTTTCACAGTTATTTCATTATCTGTTCAGATGGTCCCTCATCCTTGCTTCAACTGAAAGGGAAATTGTAAATGTTGTTAAAATAAAACCTGGCCGATGCTTTGGCAGCTGCACAATTTGCAAAGAACCCAGGTTCAGGGATTCATCTTCAATCCAAGAAGCTTATCTTCACTAACTTCTCATGGTGGTGAGCATTACTATTCATCACATTTTGTAGAAATCTGTCCAATCTTCTCTCTTTAAGGGAATCTATTTTCATTTTAGAAGGATCCATCTTACCCTAGCTTCCCTACTTGGTCTCAAGAACTGCTGATTATAAGGTTTTTCCTCTATAAAATATTCTAAAATTTGCCCTAGTTATGGTGATATAATTTTTAGTCACTTAATGATGGCAACGTTATCTTGCTTATTTCACCTCTTATTTTTAAGAGTTTACTTATTTTTTTGAAAGATGTATTGTTTTTGACAGAGATAGAGGGAAAGGGGAGGGCCCAGAGCAGTCTGCAGAGTTGTACGTCATCAGTTTTCAACATAGTTTCATTTCACACAGGTGGATGGGGTCATGCAGGGCAGGAACTGGGCTGGGGGCTTACCACATGGGAGGTATGCCCCCTTGAGCCAGGGGCTGAACTGGGGGTCAAGAACTGAACTGGGGGCCTCCTGCATGGGAAGCACACCCCAGTTCAGCATATGGGTCCATATGGACCACGGCTGGGATTTGATCCTCAGTGCCTGGGGCTATAAAGCAAGCACTTAACCTGCTGAGCCATCCTGGCTTCCCCTATTTCACCTCTTATTATAGTCTTTTACAGTTAATTCAGAATAACTGTATTTAAAATATTTTTTCTTTTATAGTATCATGTCTGTTTCTTTATACCCCTGTTGATTTCTCACAAACTTTTAACATTAAGGTTTCAGTTTTGAGGCTTACTCTCAAGAGTTTAGAAAGTTCTTGATCTTTTCCTGAAGGTCAGCCCTCTCCTGACCTTCCTCAAAGACAGAGCTGGTTTTCTCATTCTCTTGCTCCATGGAACCCTTCATGTAAAATTTTCCTTTTGGACAAGAAATTTAGTAAAACAGGACTAGATCTCAACACCTTCCCCTTTATTTTAAAATGTAAGACATGAAGGTTAAGATTTGGGGATTAGTCAGTATAAGACAAAGGGAAATGTTAACCTAGACTTGGTCTCTATTAATTTGTTTGTTCATTTGTCATGTATTCAACAAACATTTAATGAGTGGTTCAGGTATGATAAGCATTGGAGATACAATGGCAGACAATGGTCAAAGGTCCCTGCTTTGTCTGACTGCAAAGTTTATGAGGGATAAAGGCAAACAGTTACAACGCTGCTAAGTGCTACAAAGAGAGAAAGTACATGTTATTATATTATATGTAATACTCTAAGAACTAATAGGAAGGAATAAAAGAGGAGTTTCCTATCTCATTAGCTCTTATGTCTAAATACATTCTGGGGATAGTTGGCACTAAAACATTGACATACCCATCAAAAATAATTTCAGGGGGGAAGCTAGGATGGCTCAGTGGGTTGAGTGCTTACTTTGTAGCACCGGGACCGAGGATCGAATCCCGGCCCCGGCCCGTGCTGAACTGGGGAGTTCCCCCAGTTCAGTTCTCTCTCTGTTTCTGTCTCTGTATCTCTCTCTCTCTCTCTCTCTCTCTCTCTCTCTGTCTGTCTAAAATAAATAAATAAATAAATAAATAAATAAATAAAACTTAAAAAAAAAAAAATTTCAGAAGATTCCAGTCCCTCTGCCTGGGTCTCTCTCATTTCCATTTTCTTTCTGCCCCAGTATTAAAGGAGATTGCATCCAATATTGGAGTTGATTGTCACTTTACTGGGGAGATTTTGTTCAAGAGCTCTTGAGTCACAATGGAGAAGTCATCCCACAATATGAAGTACCATTCCTTCTTCATGATCTTTAACTTACCAGCTTACAAGGTATTCTCCAGCCTCAATAAAAAATGTCTTCTTTCTCTGTTTTGCTTAGTTCCTCTACCTATTATTGACCTTTTGATTGACTATATTTTTTCTAGTACTTACAAATGTTCAACCCTCTGTTTTCTCTGTAATTCACAAACTATTCTTTGGGTCATTATTTAGCATTATTTATGCAGAACATTTATTATTCCACACATGTAGATATGTCATTTATTAGGACTATGGTGTGCAAATTAAAGTAGCAATGTTAGAATTGGGAAAAAAAAATTAAAAATAAAAAAGAGTGTATTATCCTGAAGTTAGGACTTTGCCCAGGATGGATTTAAATGAAACTTGGCCTTAGTAGGGTGACTTTATCCTCTGAATAAATGAAATGTTTGGCTACTTAAAAATTTCATTCCTTTTATTCTTTAAAAAAGAATGAATCCTTTAATCAAGATTAGCCAAAGGTTTACTAAGCAGTGAAACAAACTTTCATGTGTGGCTTATACAGAATGGCTACAATGATAATGAGGGGAATTAGGAAATATCAATGAAGATGTAGAGCAAATAAAACTCTATACATACACTGCTGGAGAAAGGGTAAATGAGTACAACTTTGAAAAATTGTTTGTCAGTGCCTCTAAAAGCAGAACATATGAGTTCCTATAACTAATAATTCCACTCGTAGGTATATACCCAATAAGAGGATAACAAAAATCACAGATAAGAATGTTTATAGCAGTATGAGAATTCATAAATGCTCCAACAGGAAACTATCGAAATGCTCATCAGTATTAGAATGAATAAATAAATTGTGGTGTGTTCATACAATGTAATACTATACTGCGAGGAGAATTGAATTAACATGCATCAGCACAGCTGAATTTCACAAACATAATTACTTAACAAAGATAATACTGAACAAAAGAAATCAGATATAAAAAATGTATACACTAGATGCTTACGTTACATCAAGTTCAAAAGAAGGCAAATTAATGGTTGTTCCCCTGGGGGGATAATTGAGGGGACTGATGTTTACATGAGTGTGTTTAATTTTAAAAAATTAATCAAGTTATCCATTTTTTACTTGTGTGCTTTTGTGTATATTTACAGTTCTTCATTAATAATTTACAAGGAAAGGGAAGGGAGAGATAGATGATAGATAGATGATAGATGATAGACAGATAGATGATAGATAGACAGATAAATAGATGGTAGATAGGTGATAGTTGATAGGTAGATAGATAGATTGCTAAATAGATTATTGATAGAAAGATGGATGATGATATAGGTAAGATAAATAAATATATAGAGAGATAGATGGATGATAGATAATGGATTGATTGATAGATGATAGATAGATTATAGATAGATAGATAGACAGGGACTGGTAAAAAGACAAGTAATCTACTCATTTGTTGCATCATGGGTAGATTCAAGACAAATGAATAAATTTGACAAAATTTACCTGTGAGCCCTTCCATCCCCTTTTGTGACCTCCTTATCAGCCCTGGAAACCTTAAAATCATTACTCTTTCTTATTTTGTACCAAAATTACCATAAGGAGCAGACATCCATTAACCATTTTTTTTTTTTTCCTGAGAGTGTAAAATTAAATGGGTTTTCATGTCTCCCAGGGGCAGCTGCTGCATTTAAGCCTTACAATGTTTTCTCACGTGAAACAAGACGACTTGAGCGGCTATTAGAGGAACTCCAGCAGTTGGGGGCAGGGCTGTGGGGACAGGGATTCAGGAGTCACACTGGTGAGGCCTCTGCTTGCCTTTCTACCAGTAATGCCAACACTGGTTGAACACAGTTCACTGTTTAAGAAATCATTCTTTCTACTCTCATAGCATCTCATCTACATATTTTTATTATGGAAACATATAATCCCATTTTGTAATATATTATTAGCATGCTTATCATGTCCTTTAGACTGAGTTCCTTTAAATCTGGGACAGTCTTTCATTCACCTCTCTATCTCCAGTGACCAAGCACTGTGTTTGTCACTGAGTAGGCAATCAATCAAGCCTGGCGGGGACTTTACCATACCATTAAAGCCCGTCTCGTTCCCAGGCAATTTATATTCCTGCAAGACACAGAAAAATAAACCTTCCAGATTCTTTATATGATGTCTATACAATAGGGATATCAAAATCTGACAAGCACTGCACACAAAGGAAAACTACAGCTAAATGGGACTTAGGCGTATTGATGTAAAAATCCTCTGTCAAATAATAGCAACCAGAATCTGGCAACACATTAAAATACTAAAGGTCTGGATGCCAAGCCAGCAGTTTGATTCCTGGCCCCAGCCCTCGCAAACCCAGATGCCGAACTGCAATGCAACTGGTGACTGCTGGCATGGCTTGGTGGCAAAGGTTCTAGCCTCCCATGAGGAGGTTCCAGGTTTGGTTCCTGCCCCGCACAGCCCCATATCCACCTGTGTGGAATGAAACCGCGTCACAACTAAAGATGTACAACTATGGAGACTGCTCTGGACCTGGTCTCTCTCTCTATTTCTCCTCTCATTGCAGCAACTATTCGGTATTTAATAAACAATAATTAAAGTAAGAATTGATAAATAATTCCTTGACAAAAATATATCTCTATGTATCTATCCATCCATCCATCCATCCATCCATCCATGTCAGCCCCAAACTGGCATCAAAATTAATGGAGAAACATAAATAGCATTCCTGCTAATGTTACGGACAAAAAAGGATACCCACTGTTGCCACTATTATTTAACAAAATTACACAAGAAAGAGAAATTAGAAGTATAAAATTGAAAAGAAGGTAAATATATCACTATATTCAGAGAAGAGTTTTTTACCTGGAAAACCAAGGGAATCAACAGAAAAAAAAGTGTATGCAATGAGAGGATTCATAAAACATACCAGATAGCAATCAACAATAGTTTTTGTGTATAAATACAAGTTAGAAGATATAACGAAAGAAAAGATTTCATTTAGAATAATACTTCTAAAGATAAAACTTTACGAGATACGTGAAAACGCAGATGAAAACGTTAAGACATTGCCGAAGGACACAAACTAAGACCTTGACAAGTAAAAAGGTATCTCATACACTTGGGATCAGAGTATGTGGTGGCAGAAAGCTGTCAATATCCCTTAAGGGAATTTATGAAGCTGACATAATCTTAATAAAAATATCAGTGAGGTTTTAAAGAAACTAAACTAGCTGATTCTAAAGTTCATATAGAAAACCAAATAAGCAAGAAGAGCCAGGAAAATTCTCAGAAAGAAGAGGGATAAAATGAGACTGGCCATACGAGATGTAAAAACACGTTATAAAAACTCAAGGACACAGTCTCTAGTTCAGTGGTTACCTGAGGGTAAGGAGGGAGGGGGTGGAGAGGAGGGAGGGGGCATCAAATGTATGGTGGTGGAAGGAGAACTGACTCTGGGTGGCAAGCACACAATGCAGCACATAGACAACGTCATATAGAATTGTATACCTGGAACCTATGTAATTTTTACCAACCAATGTCACTCCAATACACTTAATAAAAAAACACACTAAATCAATGTGGTACAAGAACATAAATACACAGACCAAAAGAAGATTAAAAAAAAAAATAATAGACCCCATCATTTATCGGTCTTTATATACAATAAATGAAGCATCATCGCTTCATTTGGCCAAAAGGAACAGAAGAGTTTTAGCCATTTAAAAAAATTGCATCATAAATTCTAAATGGTCAAAAATTTAAGTGTTAAAAATAATGAAACCGTAAAAGCTTTAAAATAAAAGGGGAAAAAAATACCTTCGTAACCTCAGAAGGAGAAAAGTCATTGTAAAATCTGACTCAAAATCAGGAAGGTTAAAATACAGAAGAGATAGAAATCCCTTCCTTATCTGGCATCATATGCAGCTTGTTTCAGATAATTGAAGCTTATTTCTTAATGAAAGATGTCAGCTGAAAAAATGGTTAAAAAGGTAGGGTAATAGATACCGTAAATATGTTTCAGTAGGTCTCTTTGCCTGAGATGATTATGCACATCATTTCTCTTTGCTTTCATGTTGTAGCTTGATCATTGTGACAGGCAACAAATTGGGCCATAATTTACATATTGCAACTTACATAGCTGATGCCAGGCCTTTCTGACAGATTCGATCGCCTTTGAAATACTTAAGAATGTTTAGCCAAACAGGCTGATCACTGTGTAAGTTCTGTGCACCTAAAACTAATATGATATTGTATTGCAACTGTAATGGAAAAAAATGTTTCTAATTAAAAAAAAAGAATTTACAACCAGAGACACGTGGGTTTAAGGTTGGGGTGCTCTTTCCCTCTTCCAAGTACCAAAACTGCTTGATGCCCAGTGCCAAAACTTTGACAAACACAAAACCTCCTTTTTCTTTTTTTAATGGAAGTCCTAATAAATGCAGAAAAAAATTGGGAGTAACTTTATTGAAGAATATTCTTTAAAAATTTGGGAATAAAGAACACAAGTCTGTTCTCTTCTAAGAGCCATGCTATACAATTAACACACAACTGGTCCCATCAGAGTTATTCAGGTGTGTCACCTTAAAGACACTGGGTGGTGCAAAGACAAGATGTGACTGCACCTGACTGAAGGTCCTTCCTTATCTAAGCAAGAGAAGGAACTGATGTGTGCATCAGTGGGGAGCTGTCAGTGGTGGACATTTGGGCAAAGAAGGACAGTGAGTGAGCTGAAGTCTCCACCAGGGCAGAGCTTGTGGGACTGCTTTGGATTCCTTTCCCCTGATGACAGTGACCATGAGTCCCAGTTTCTCTGGGACAGTCTCAGTTTATGCCTCTTGTTCTGGTGTAGTTATTTACAGTGCCTCCTCTCATGCTCGGAATAAACTGGGTGATAAATCACATAGGCATCGTGTCCCTAGGCCTTCAGCCTTCCGTGTCCCACCTGTTTTCCTTGGTGCTGAACCTTCTTGGATAAGTTCGTTCAGAGTAGATGATCTGTTGAACTTTTTATTGGCGTCTTCCCAAGACATTCCTCTTCCCCCAAGATATCCTCAGTGCAAAATGATGTCTCCACCCCACACCCACCTAGACTCTAGGCTAGGGAGTGGCTTGGCTGCATAAGTGAAAACTATCTCAAGTGGAGTCAAGGTGATAAGGATACTAAGCCAGTGGGCATTTAGTGTTCTGGTCCCATTGACAGCAATTAAAAGAGCAAGTAAAGGATACTAAGATAAGACTGACAATAAACAATATAAATAAAAATTAGAAACAAAGGCTAATACCCTTAGAAAAAGCATTAGATAATTACTTCCTTAAAAAGAAGGCAGGTTACAATTGGAGACTGACATTTGTTTCTAAATGTTCAGGAGGAACGTCTGATTTCAGCCATGGCAAGCAGTCAATATAGTGAAGAATCTAGATAGAGCAAGTTTGTCCAACCCATAGCCTGCAGGCTGCATGTGGCCCACAACAGCTTTGAATGTGGCCCAACACATATTCATAAACTTAAAACATTATGAGATTTTTTGAGACTCTATTTTTTAGCTCACCAGCAATCTTTAGTGTTAGTGTATTTTATGTGTGGCCCAAGACAATTCTTCTTCCCATGTGGTCCAAGAAAGCTAAAAGGTTGGACATCCCCAATCTAGAACATTCAGGATCTTTGGGGCTTTCACAGTAAGAGTCATTCTTGCATATTGATTGTCCTTCCCAAAGAAGTGTTAGAGGACATATTAGAGGACAATATTAGCACTGTGAATTCATTTTGAAAAAGTATTTCTCTAATAAAGTTGAAAGGAAAAGTCTTAGTTTATCTCTGGGACCGATGTCCCAGAGCTAGTCAACCTTACTTCCTGACAAAATTCTCCAGGGTAATGGTAGCTTGCTACATCGAGTTGTCAGGGAAGAGAGCTGTAACTACTTCAAGTCCAGTTTTCCCTTTTTGGTTCTTTTAAATTTTCACTTAATTAAAAATTGTAAATGCCACAAGGACCAGTGGGGGCAAATAAGATTTACAGGAGGAAAGATAACTAATTTCCATATATAGGACCAGAAATTGGTTAGAGATATTGGTGACATGAAAATGTCTTAGAAAAAGAAAAGGGCATTTGATTGTTGGACTTTATCTCCACCTGGAAGAAAGTATCATCTCCAACCCCATCATGCAGAACAGAACATTTACATGGAGATGCTAGATTGTAATGAACTAGATTTACAGGCTGCTTTTCTGATTGCTGAGGAGGACTAATGGGCTCCAAACATCCTGGACACAAAACCACTTCAGACAACATGCATTCAACAGATATTTATTGAGCACTCAGTTTCGGCCATGGATTGTGTTAAGAGTAGCAAGCAACATTTGTCACGACCCCGTCCTCAAGGACCTTACAGTCTAAATAGGAGTCTAAATATTTTACAGAGCAAAATAGGAGTCAATCGAGTATTGAATTAAATAGATATAAAATTATAATAGTGTGAACAAATGGAGTGGCCTGACCCTTTGGATGTTTGTGAATAGAATCACCAGCAAGGTTAGTATTTCAAGGCCAATGGACTTGATCCTATGAGGGTATAAAAAGAGATCTGATGCCAATTTGGAGTTAGTTTCCCTTAGGTCATGAGCACTCATGATGAAGCTTCAAAAGATACTCAGATTATTATGATATAGATTTAGTTGTACTTCTGATCAGTGCATATGTTCTGAAATATATCACTAATGTCCATGGAATTACTGGTAGAATTCATCCTATTACATGCTATGGGAGCTCGTATTGGAAGACTGTTTCAGAGAAGAACTGATTCCTGGCTGCGTACAATTTACTGAGGTCCAAATAAGGACTGTGTTTAGCCACGCCAGGACACACTGCAAGATGAGAGTTCTGAGCTCTTGCAGAATTTGCACTGAAGATGCCAGGAAGGATAACATCAGGAAAATGGTCATGGTAGGGTGTTTTAGCAATTTTTCAGTCTTTTTATGGGCATCTTTTTGTTTTCTTATGTCTCCCAAAGTTTCTTACCAACTCCATAGAGGATTTAGAAAGGCACTCACTCTCTCCCTCCACCATTGTTTTAAAATATTTATTTATTTTGGAGAGAATTTGAGAGCAAGCTAGAGAGGAGTGAGGAAGGCCCAGAGCAGTTACCATAGCTGTATATCATTCGTTGTGACATGGTTTCATTCTACACAGGTGGATGTGGGGTGGGAACCTAAATGGGGGCCTCCCTCATGGCAGGCAAGAACCTTAGCCACTGAGCCGTCCTGGAGGTTGCCAGTTATGCTGTGGTTCAGCACGTGGGTTTGCATAGGCCGGGACCAGGAATCGAACCCCAGACCTTGCAATTACCATGCAAGAGCTCAACTGCTGAGCTATCCTGGAATCCCCATCTCTCACCATTTTTACCTAGATTTCTCTCTTTCATTTGCTATTTCCTGGAGGAATATGTGACCCAATCTCAGACACAAATTCACTCCTGTCTCACGTTTCTGTGACACAGAGGTAGCTGCCTTCCCCCTGCCCTGATGCCACCTCGGTGGTGTTTTTGTGGGATACAGAGAGTAAATCTAACACAAATCTGTTCATATGAGCATGTGAAGGCCAGACCTCACCTTTGTGAGGCTCTGAGTAGGATCCCAAACAAGATGAGTCTAATATGTGCAAAGGAAGAGAGAAGCAGGAAAGAGCAGAGCTGTCCACACAGCCAGGCTGAATGTCTAGAAGTAAATGGTGCTTGAAGAAGCCATCTGTAGAATGGTCTGTTTTAAGCAGGAGGTCTAACAATAACTCACACCTGCAGGGCTGTTCAAATGTACAAGGGCTCACTCACTTAAGAGTCTATCGTCTGATTCTCACAACCACCTTGGATCCCAGAACATAGCTCCCGTGTATTGGCTTGCACACAGTATACGGTTTGGGAGCAGACATGTTTTGAGATATAGGACATAATGTACAGCATCTGCGTGTTCACATCTCTGCCGCTTCCAAAAACATCTCTAAATCTCCCACTGGCTGCACATGTGTGCATGTTGTGTTAAAAGTCCCCAGTATTTCCCCTTCTTGGGGGTCTATGTAGTGGGCTGTACCCTCTCTTGGAAACATCTCCTTTTTCTTTATGGCAGACTCTTCATTCTGGTCATAATTAAATTGTATCTGCCTCAGAGAAAGGAAGAGATCTCTCACCATACGGTGAAGTCCCCTCTGCTAGTCTCTCCTTCATGACTCAGTTATTTTCCTGTAGCACCTCTAATAATCTGAAATTATTTCACTATTTTCTTTGTTTATTGTCAGTTTCCGCCATTGGAAGATACGCTCTGGAAAGGTCAGCACCTATCCTTGCCCACAACTGTGCCCAGAGCACTGTACCTGGCACAGGTACATACTAGGCATTCAATAAATACTTGAGTGAATGAATGAAATATACTTACAGTTCTTTATTAAGAAATTACATATAATTTCTCAACTATATCTTTGAATAAAACATTCATCCCTTTTCATTAGTTGGAAACCAAATACAGTAAAACCATAAGTTCACAGAGTCTACCTCTACTGTTTTTAGATGAAAAAATTGAAACCCCAGAAGGTGTGGATTTTCCAGGGTCAGAGCCAGGACTAGAGCTGGGTCACTGTTCTTCATGTAGCTCAATGCCCTTCCTACCACACCTTGACCACTCACAGAGAAGGACACTATTTACACTAGTACAAAAGGTCCCAATGGTCAGTCCTCTTTTGCACAAAAGTCACCCTTACTGGCTTCATGCGTTCAGACTGAAGAGAAGGCATTCCATGAAGTGTCCGTAAACTTGGAAGGACATAATGATGTTGGTAGGGTCCTAGACTTTGAAAGCAAGTGCCAGCGTTTTGGTTGGTTATGTTAAAGGACCCAGCTGAAAACGAGTTTGAGGTTGTGAGGAGCATGAATCAATCTGGTAAATGAGGAGTAAAAAGGGCTAATTTAGAATATAACTGGGTCAATAGATTGGGCCAACTCTCTGTATCACTGTTTCCCAAGATCATTATTTGCAGCAGGAGTAACTTTTCAAAAACACAGCAGTATGCAGGAAGACAGATCTCTACTCTAAGACCATGTTCTTAACTGCCATCTTGTAATTCCCTTATGAGCTCCACATCCCATCATTTCCCCTTGGAAAGTGAGAATGACAATAATCTCTTTCTCAAGATTATAACTCTCTGATTAGAGTCATGGCCAAAGAAGAATATTAACCTCTGCAGAAAGAGGACAGATATCTGGGGAAGATATCTCTTCCTTAATATATGTGATCTGTTGAACTTTATTTTTCCACTTTGCTATTGTAAGTTTTTTGGCTTTTGATGATGATGATGGTGATAGATTAGATAGATAGATAGATAGATAGATAGATAGATAACAATGGTTGAGCAACTTTCATGAGTGAGTACTGTTCAGGTATTAATCCACATGATCCTCACAATTATCCTTATGAGGTGAGGATCCCCTTTTGCCAATGAAGAAACTGAGCTAGCAAATGGTGGGCTTGGGATTTGAACCTGAGAAGTTTGGCACAAGCAACACACTGCAGTGTCTCACTTTTTATCCAATGATTTGAAGCTGACATTCTTGTTATAACATTTACTCCAAGCAGAAGATCCAGTCCTCTGTTCAGCCCGGGGGGCCCAGCACTGTCTTTCCAATACTCCTACTTGACCAGAACCTTAGTTAACCCCTCCTGTACCTTCCCTCCACTCTGGGAAGCAGGGATACTTGGCATTGTCTATTGTTAGCAGAGTAGCTAACAAATACAGATGACAGATGTTCAAACAGTGTTTGCTCCATGAGTGAATGAATTTTCCAAATTGATTACCATTCTTTTCATTTTATTAATAATATAGAGAAGCCTCACAAGTCATTTTCAGTGGTTTAAGTAGTAGTTAATTTGGCTTAACCTGTGTGGAGGAAGGCAGTGTGAAGAGCAAAGAAGTAGAAAAAGAAGGGTAATATTGATAAAAACCTTTGATGAGCATACAATCAAATACTAATGCTCATCTTCATTAGCAGCAGAATCAATTAATATTATATTGCTGTCCCTTGGCACAACCCCATCGTGATCTTATTTCCCAGTGACCATCGGCAGTTTCTATATCCTGGGGATACACTATAATTTAAGCAGACTAGAGTTTCTAGATTCCATATTCCATCAAAGCAGTGAAAAAAGAGACTTTACCAAAAATAATGACAACAAACAAACAAACAGGAAAGAAGGGAGGAGACAGGTATACTGGATCTTGCTGTTGACTAGCTATTGCCCTGGAATACTAAAGAAGCTTCCTAAAACATTTTTTGAATCTCTACAATCTCTCCTCTCTTCAATATATGAAGACCTCCCCCTCCTCCCAAATTATCTTCTGGAGGAAGGGCCCTTGTTAGTACAGGCTTTGCCTCTAGGTGAGTATTCTAGGAACCCATCTGCATCAGTATACCAGCTGACTGTGTTGTGAGAGGTTGCGTTTGGCTTCACTGAATTTTTCTGGAGACTCTTTCAATGCGTTTGCCCATTTCCTGATGAGTGATTTACACGAACAACGTGCAGCATGACAACACATTTACCCACACTGCACTGAGTGTTCAGCAGTTTTTGACCAAAAACCAGCATGACCCCTAGGTCCCATTCTCCCTATTTACCCATCTCACCTTGAGCAACATTTTTTTGTTTGTTTGTTTCCCCAGATGAAAAAAGTCCTCAAAGGGGGCATGTTTTGCCATCGTGGAAGAGGTGAAACAAAAGCTGGCAGAGTCACTAAAAGTCATCAAAATCAACGAGTTCAAAACCATTTGGGGCAGTGGAAAAAGCGTCCCGATAGGTGTATGGCACCAGAGAACATGGTGAAAGTAACCGATGTTTAAACGTGTAAGAATAAATACAGAATTTTTAGTAAGTAAATAAATCTCATTTTTTGGAGGGTCCCCCTTTCATATGCTATAGTTCTATTATACCAACAGAAACTTGACCATATCACCTTCTTTCATTTAAAGTCCTTTGATGGCTCCCCACTGTCTTGGGAAATAAGAGGGTAATATGGCCCACAAATCCTCACAACTGGACTCAACTTCCTTTCCAGACCTTACCCCTCTATACTAGGTCTACTCATCTCCCTTCCCTCTGACCATACTAATCACCTTTCCTCCCCTGTATCATGCCCCGCACATATGCCTTTGTGTAGAGTCCTATTTGTCTAAAATGCCTTCCTACATGTGTACACATCCTTCTCTACCCAGGATGGGAAGGTAAAGCTACTGCTCAAACTCTGACCTCCTCAGCTCCTCCTTGCCGCTTTTCCTGTCCCTCCAACCCCATCCTAACAGCAGCCTGGTAGAAATGCAGTTTATAATCCCTCCTTCCTGCTTCACTCTGTCTTTGCCAGACATGCCACCAACCCCAGCAGCCTGGCTTTCATTCACACTTCTCTCCGCATTGTGTCCACCCGTCCTTACATTACAACTATCTTTGAGACACTCAATTCTGGTATCACCATCTGTGGGCATTCAATGTTTTCTCCTTGTCTTCCAGACTTGTGAACTCACATAATTATAGAGAGGAGAGCAGTTAGAGGAGGCAGCTGATATTTACCAGATAGGCCTAGGTGCCAAGACTTTTCTGGAAGCTTGATACGCCTTTTAGTTTTCACAGGTATTGTGAAAGTATGATTCTGCCTGATCTATAGCGCTGTGACAGTGGTGGTTCAGATATGGTGCTATTTGGGGCACATAGTTCCCAATGATGTAGAGTGGCTGTTGTACTTCAGGGACTTTTTAGCCATTAGGGAAGTTTAGAGAAATATGGGTGAGATGCTATAGTCAGAAAACAAACATAGGCCTCTGGTGCGGATCACATATGAGGGCAGCAGGTAACACAGGGCATGTTATAGGGGGTGGACTGTCCGTAGAAGACAGAGGCATGAACTCGGCCAGTTCTTGCCAGTCCCAGCCCAGGGCAGCAACTGCTTGCTCTGACCTCGCTGGGGCCCATGCTGGCTACTCTGTGCTGCTATTGCTTGTTGTCTGTCCCCTAAAGGGAACCAATGAGTTGCTGGCTTATTGATTTCCATAACTTGAGGCCACTGATTCAGAGCTCCAGTGGTCAGCAGGGAGCATGTGCCTCTTGTGGCGCCCACATTTTCCTAGGTCACATGACTTTGTTCAAAGATGTGGGTGATAACATTTAAGGACACGTGGGTAGACATGCATCTCTTAGTAAACAACGATTCACATTTTAGAGGTTCTACCACATTCATCAAAAGAACAAAGGAAAATCATTTCTGATGTGAAAAAGATGATGAAGAAAGCTGTTGAATTCTCTAATTAGGTTATTACTGTCTGCCCTGGACCTGAACACTAACCAAAAGTGAAAACCATAATGGATGGAAGAGACAGCTCATCTCCATTAGGAGTATCCAACATGGCACTTAACCAGAGCAGTAACGTGTGTCCCTAAGAGAAGAACTGAATTCATTAATGCACTGATGTCAGACTTCAGAGTAGCTTTTAGTTTCAACCTTTCAATACTTGTCATTTCCAGACAGATATAGACAAACAAGTGATCGAAAGAGCAATGACTACACAGCAGTTGCCAAACACAGACATGACCTAATCAACTTCCTCTAAGTTGATTAAAATACAAAATGAACACCTGTTCTTAGTACACAGCATTATGTATTTAATTAAAACCGACATGACGTCAGCAAGGTAGAAGGCAGACCATCAACACACTGAAGTACTTCTCAACCCAGAGAAAATATGTAAAATGAAACAAGGATTTTCCTCTGCATATATGACTGTGTAGACCAAAGATGGTGCTCTGTGTCATTCTAAGAGTGACTCTTAGAACATGACTCTGTGGGTAGTAACCACTGCTATCAATAATCAATGCCACATATCTATGCATTTAGAGACTCTCATCTCGAAACCTTTGCAAATTGCCTTGTTTGCCTGATAGGACTGAAACCGTGGCATCAGTTGCTGAAAAATATTCAGCTCTGTGGTAGACTACTATAGCCATTTGATACCAAATAACAACAATATACAGTGGAAGAGAAGTACAGTGGGATTCTGGACTTCTGCAAGCAATTAAAACTACAGGGAGATAATTAGGTAGGAGAAATGTAATTATCCTGAGATCTGGGTGAGCTAAAGGACTAACAATAAACTCATCTTTTATAGAGGCTTAATAAGGAAATCACTTACTTTTTTTTCTTTCAAGTGTAAGTTTTGCTTTCCTTTGAGGCTAGAGGAAGTGGCGTAGATGATTCTGCATTTGTTTGAGCAAATATGTGAAATGGAAAATAAGAATATATTGCTGCTTTTTTGCTCTGTTTCATAGCCCTCACGTGGTCCAGCTAGAAAACTTCTGCTGCTTCAAGCCTGAATACCAGCAACCCTTTCTTACATAGCTTCTTGGATGTGCCCAGATAAAGAATCTCCTTCTTAGTGGTCTTACCACCTTGATCCTACCTCTGTGATAACCTTCATTACACCATACTCTACTCTACTCTACTAGATGGTTTACTCAAATCTGTCTTCTTCACTAAAGTAGAGGGCAGAGGCTATGCCCTTCCTTTCTTCGTTCCTTTGTTCCTCCGTTCCTTCCTTCCATCCATCCACCAATCATTTATCTATCTCCAGGGTCTCAATTTATGCACAACAAACATATTTTGCAATCAAGAAATGCTCCAGAAAAACAATTAGGATTCCTAAAAAATACTGAGGTAACAGAATGGTCTACAAAAGTAAGGTGTCTTACTATCTGATCTTCAAAGTTTAGGTTGTAAAACCTGAACTATAATATCCATTTTTCCCAAGGTCTTACCCAAAAAGGTTTCGGGGGAGATCGGTGAGTATGATCTATGCTTTTTACAAACAAAGAAAAAAGGGGGCATTGCTGTCAACAAAGCCACCTTAGGTTTTTGGGACAAACATCTAAAACAGGTTATATATGATTACCCAACATGCTCTATAATACTCCTTTTCCATCAAGTAATGGCATCTTTTGAAATCATAGAACTTAGTCTCAGTCCCATCGTCTCCAGAGAGAACGGAAATTTGGCTCGAATTGTTTTCCCAAAGGGGACACAAGAGCTCAGGATTCAAGGCAGGACTTGTCCCTTTTGTGTTCTAAGCTACAGGGAACCCTCTCACGCAGCAAACAGAACAAATACAAGATGAGAGGAACTTTGCGAAGAGCTTCTTACACCAACCTCATTAGGAATAGAAGCTTCAGTCTGTTAGGAAGACTCTGACCCAGCAAGGACATTTTCATTCACAGGGTATTCTTACTGAAAGCGAAACACCAGACCATTAGGGGCTGTTATTATCACCAGTAACTGTAAAAATAACGCCACTCTACAAAGTGACACTTCAGAAAGAGAATCTGAAAGTCTATCTGTCATAATATTAAACACAACTGGCAGCCAACTGTACTCTGGCCTTTGGGAGTTGGGGGACCAAGAAAAAAAAAACCAACGTATAAAAAGGTAATAGAAATTGTGTCATTGGCAAAATGTAATTGACTCCCAACAGTCAAATTTGGCAGTGCACCTTAATGGAGTTCTAGGGTCATATTTTCTCAAATATGGAGCCTTAGGGAGGGAGAGACATTGATTCGAGCGAGCTGTGGGCCTCCTTGGGGATTCTTTATAAGTACACATAGACATATAACAAAACCAATTTTAAGGTCTAATTGATACAAACAAGAGTAAAATTCACATGGCATCTCATCCACATTATAATGAAATGATAGGAACAAAACGACATCACTTGAGGACCTGCTGTAAATTATTTTTGTGAAGTTATGAAAACCACATATCTATAGAAGAATAATAGTGTCCTCATGAGCAGTGTGTGTTAGTTGAAAAGAGTCGAGTCCTTCCCACATATTTGATAGAGTTTTTTCAGACTGAGGGTCGGGAGGAAATCATTGTTATTTCAATTTTGCTCTTAAGGAGTTTAAGTTGATTTGCTGAAGGTATCGGCATTAAGCTGGCTTTTAGGTCAAAGTTATTCTCCAGGACATCTCGTCTGGCTATCGGAATTGTGCAAGACTAGTGCGATGATGTGACTGAAGGGTCATCTGAAGGGGTGAGAAGATGATAATGGGCCATTCTCTCATGGCCTTTTACGCAGGGTGTGTGGAGCTGAAGTGTCTGCATTTTGGGACTAAAGCCTATAATGAAGAGAGCTATGCCTTAGGACTCCCATTAAGACAGTTCACCCTGACAGTGGGCCCTCTTACACCCCCAAGATGGTGCTAAGTTGGCAAAGACAGTATTGAAGAAGCATGGCAGTGAAACAGGCTGCAAGAAGACAGACAGTGAGAGTCTCTTTATTTATCTGCCACTTCTTTGACCTGCTGGACAGTCATCTGAGAAAATGCCCATCCTATGCCTTTTGCCCTAAAATATCATTCCTAATAGGATCTGGTCCTCCATATTAATCTACTAGAAACCTCCCAATCTGTAGTGCACGAAAGACGGTCTCTGTCATTAGGGCAAGTCATATTAGGCTATGGTACTAGATGAAGCACCTGCCTTCAAAAAGAGGTTGGGTTCCAGTGGGAGCGTCAGGGCACTCGGATGTGGGCCTCCAAAGAATTGTGTGTCTGTTCTGAATGACCAGATCGTTGAGATGGGGAGATACGTAGTAAAATTCTGTCTTTGGAGACTCGCCTTAAGGTACAGCTAAGAAAGTTCCCACGGGCATCCCACATGCAGGCAGAGCCTGCAGAGTTCCAAGCCTGGAGCTATTTTCTTCAAACTTATAAAAATGTAAAATATACTAATAGGCTCTCTCTCAGGATCAAGGGCAAATGCAGAATTGCTAGAGGCTTTCCAACCTTGACCCAGCATGAAACATTCTAACGAAATGAGGGTTCACTGTCTGCCTATTAAGAAGGAAAAAGATGAGGGGTCATGGGTCAGAAAGGACAAGGAAATAATACTGCACATGACAGGGGGTTAGGGAAAGGGATCTAAGAAATGGTTAGATACAGATAAGTGATTTTGAAGCTTTTGACCATAAGAGACAATTATAAAACAATTGGAAGATAATGGGAGCTCTCTTTTAGCTGTTGGCCCATCTCTTTCTGTCCCACTCCAAAAAGATGTCCATGAGATAGGTCACAATGGCATTACAAGCAACCCCGGGGAGCTGTCACAGGCTCACAGCAGTTGGCACAGTGATAATCTAGTTCAGGCCATGTTCCCGTGAACGAGGTGGGTAATTGGTTTCACAGAGCTAAGCTTTGTCAGCACGCTTACGCCTGACGGCTGAGGCCATGCTTGAAGCCTGGCAGGTGCTAGATGCTGAATCCCACAAACCTCATTTCACTTTATTAAGCAACTCCCACTTGTAGCACATTGTCGTGGCAATAAAGTTAAAAATACAAGTGGAGAAATAAACCGATCACGTTGACAGAAGTTATACATTGAACTCTCAGTCCCTAGTGAATGCCGGTATCCCTGGTGGCCTGAGCACAGGGCCTGGAACATTCTGCTGCTGCTGCTCCCATGAAGCTGAGGTTACTTTTTTATGACACTCACAGCTTTGGGGTAATTTATTGTCAATCTCATGTAGATTAGGAAGGCGCAGAGGCCAGAAGTTTAGTTTCTGATGATAAAAGAGGAAGACTCAGTTCACGGCATAGCTATTTTTTCAGAAGTCTCTGTGGGGACTGCATTTATAGAAACGTCAAAAATCTTTTAAGACACGTTTCACAATAATCCTTGCAAATTCAGGTAAGTGAGGATTCTCCGTTAGAGATTGGAAACGGCATTACCAGCACCACCTGAATCATGAAATAAGGAGCGTAGGAGGACCTGAAGTTCGCACTAGCATCTCATAGCATAATTATTAGCCTAGAGAGCTCATGATGCACAGTAACTAGAACTATTCGCCGCTTACAAAGCACTTCCACACACTTGATTCCATTTGACCATTAGATTCACCTAAAAACCTGTCCAAGAAGAGCTAGTAAACTCTCTGCTCAGGGATTGTCAGAAAATAACTTTCTGGACCTTGCAAAGTGCAACACTGTCTCTGTAAAACACTTTTTGGTACATGTTTGGTAAGAATTTGATGATAAAGCAAAGTTCTCCTATAATTACTTTAGCCACAATAAGACCTAAAATATTTGTATCTGGCTTATTTATTCTGTATAACAGATCAAAAGTTATTTCCCTTCTATTCATTTTCAGGGGAGTTTTCTAGGGTCTTTTGAATTTTGCAGTTTTTAGTAAATTAGAGAAAATCTGATTAGACTGAATAGATACATAAATTCACAACCTTATTATCTCAACAAATGTCCTGAATATTTCTAAATTCTCTCATAACACCAGCAAGGAGCTTAAAACCCCAACTTAAAATCTGACACCAATCAGTTTTTTAAAACTGTCCTAAAGTTACAGAAATAGCGATGACATAACAAATTTATTTTCTATATATTTGAAGAATAACCAAAATTGCTGGCCATACAATTAACCAATGCCAGCTGTTTGCCTCAATAAAAAAAAATAAATAAAGCAAACATATTTATCTCCATATCCTTTTTGAAATAAGATCATCTCTTTCATTTAGCCCTTCTTGTATTTGTGATGAAAACCCAGAAACAGGAGAAATTTTAGATTTCACTTGTACACAGCAAACATGAATGTGAAAATTCAAACACTGATTAGCCCAACAGCTCCAAACAGGTGGTTACCCCAATACAAACAAACCTGAACAAATATTTCCTTTGGTAAATATTACCTGGTGACAGAACAGTTCTTGGGTCATAAATGTGGCTGCTTGGTGTAAGGCATGCCAGATGGAGGCTTGAAAGGCTGACTATGATGATCTCTCTCTCTCTCTTTTTTTTTAAATATTTATTTTACTGTTTTTGACAGAGACAGAGAGACGGAGAGAAGGGGGAGGGCCCAGAGCAGTCTCCATCGTTGTACGCTATCAGTTTTCCACATGGTTTCATTTCACACAGGGGGGCGGGGGCCATGCAGGGTGAGAACTGGGCTGGGGGCCTCTCATATGGGAAGTTCACCCCAGTTCAGCATATGGGTCTGCACGAACAGGGCCGGGATTTGATCCTCGGTCCCTGGGGCTACAAAGTGAGTGCTTAACCCACTGAGCCAACCCGGCTTCCCCACAATGATCTCTTTATTACTGCAAGGAAGTGCTTAACTTTTGGGGTCTACTTTTCCAACTAGACTGCAAGTTGAACAACAGCTGCTTAGGGCTACAAATTCCTATTTCAGTCAAAGGCAACAGAAGACTTACCTTTGTTCACATTCTTTACAATTATAGAATCGAATTTAGTTATTTATGTGTCATTCTATGCATCTTGGAAAGACTGGGGCAGCCTTGCTGCATGAAGAATAACAGAATTATGATGCTTTTTATCATGAATATGAATAATGGTTTGGGCTTTATTTGGTAAGTGTTTAGAATGATCTTTAGGAAGTTTGCATTATGTTAATTGCTCACAGTTCACCTTGATGTGGAACATTTTAGGACATTTCAGAGGAAACATTCTAGTCCCAGTTTTTGTTTGTTTTTTGGATATAAGACTTCCGATGAATAAATTACTAAACTCAAGGGAACGGTAACTTATGTCTGATTTCATGTCACCATTGGTGGCACATGGATTCCTTCATGCATTGCACTCTCCTTTCAACAAAGTAAGGTTGCTTTTAAGACATCAGTATTCCAGTCACACTACACAGTTTTCAATGAAATCTCAGACTATCAGTAGAAAACATTTGGATTATTTACTTGACAGCTCTTTCCGTGGAGTTGCTTCTGGTTCAAAGTAGGTCGTTTAACTGATTGAAATTTCTAGCCTAGCCCATAACTGTTGTTTCTTACAGATCAACTCCCATAGGTTCCGCTAACTTTTTAAAGAAAACCGGAAGTATAAAACCTGTAAAACTTACTGAGTCATGATTTGCCTCCTTTGGAAGGAATCTGCGCACTGTACTTGGCAAAGAAATGTGATCCACAGGCTTTCCACCCCCCCCCCCCCCCGTGGTAGTATTAAAACTCTAAATTTTGTCTGTCAGTATTAGTGTCTCTCTCTCACACACACACATACACATACACCCCCTCCATGACACCTGTCCACAACTCCCCGATCTTTTAGTTTAAACCAGAGTGGAAAAAATGAAAACTGAGAAGGGTTAG